>CM060948.1:100435144-100580144 GCA_030765055.1 Mantis religiosa | reverse complement strand
AATGAAAAAAATTAGGAAACAAACATTGTAATACATTAGTTTTAATTAACGATAGATAAGTAGGAAATAAACGACAAACAGTACCAAGAACTGGTATTTTTCAGAGTAAGATACGGCTGAGCCCTCCCCACCAGTGTTTGGGAGGCCCTTGCCCTTAAGGCATCTTATGTGCTATTTATTCATTTAATTTATTTAATATTGTCCAAATTTGGAATTAACGGTTAAATCAAGACATTTAAAATAAACCGGCAGCTAAATCTCGTTTCCGATTATGTTTAGAACACACCTGAGAAATTATAGCAAATTGGAAGGACACTAGGACTTTTGGATTATATTGCGGGCTGAAAAACTTAATTTTATGCACACTTATACTTATCTAGAGTTTATAGCTTAAATATTTAAGTCCCAAAGTTCCTTATATATCCCTAAATAAATTAATTAAAATTTGTAACTTCCAGAACCATCTCTCTTCTTTTCTTTAAAATAAATCTGTTTCTATATCTTTTGCATTTTCGTTCATATTTTGCCGCGATGGTACTGTTAGCAATAATTTTATAACGTTAGGATCTTTGAAATAACTCTCCTAGAAATAATGCCAATAGAACAGTAGCTACTCCTATATTAATTCTAAAACCAATAAGTTTCTCATATAAAGGAATAGAAATGGGAATAATTTAAATGGTAATTGCAAACATCTCTCCCCTTATTTAATATGCAATCCTCGAATATCTAGAATACGCTTCTTCTATTCCTTGGGTTTCCATTGTAACATAGAGTAGAAGCAATCAGAAGTAATGATGCTGTTGCTTACCTAAAGATAGTTACTTCAAAGTCATAAGGTAATGAAGGTGATTAAGGCAAAGGTAACTGCACTCATTAGTCAGTCTTCAGGCTGCTCTTTACTCCCGACACTCGCTGCTAAACGTACGAGTATATGTAAAAAGTTCGTATTTAAATGAGAGGACGTAGGAATGCTGGCATTCGTATAGTTACTTCAAATTTGACATTAATGAGCAGCTCAGTGTTGTTTCAGGCGCATACCCATATACGTATCATCATCAAATGATCCAGAATGATTATCTACCTATGTCTTTAGTCATGAAGCAATGTCATGCAGGCGTACACTTTAGAATAAATAGTATCTGAAAGGTGCAACAAGCAAAGCGCCATCTACGCTTTCACTAATTTTAATTTTCGCAAAGTTGCACAACAAACACTAGCATAGGTTTACGAATATAAGTGAAACATGCCATAAACCTTACTTCTAGGTGAAATGGAGATATTGAACACAAATGCCGAGGAATAATATCCTATAAAATTTGAATCAACCTTAGGAACTTAATTTTATAAATTAAAACAATAGGTTTAAATAGGTTTTGTAAGTGTACAGACAGTCTTGATACTTGAAACGTCTTTTTTTTTAGAAACACTGACGCTGTAAATGTATTCCGTATAAACCATCATTGGAATTACTTGTTGAAAATGTCCTCGTTCTTTGTTTTACCTTTACTCTTGATCGAAATCTTGGTTTCTAGCACTCCATATAACAGGTCTGAAATTTATTGTTATACTGTAGTTATGATTTGATCCTGGAATTAAAAGTACCATTATAGTTTCTGACACAACATGTTTAAGTACCATGCGGTAATGTGCTCCGCTACTATAGAAGTACCAAAAATACCGATGTTAATGACTGAAGTATTTTGTTATACAGTGCGGTGCATGGAAACTTTCCGATATATGGAACAGCTGTTTAGGTTGGTAAGTGAATGGCACCACGACTGGACTAAGCGCCTTGTCCATCGGCCGTTGCTTGTGTAATTGGTATTCGATATAAACCAATAAGAGATTGGCACCACCAGGGCTGGCGTAGAACACGAATGGTGAAACGGTTATACCAAAATTATATAAAGTAACACACCAAAAGATACCAACATCACCGGAAAATTTCCGTGCATCGGCCTATACCTTTGCAAGGTAGTTCTGTTATAATGGCACTTTGGCAAAGGTTATGCAGTCATACTGGTACAATGGATATTTTGTTGTCCAAGGGAACAAATTGCGAAGATCAGGTTCCTCCTCATTGCCTCGTTTACTTATTCTCGTGGCCCCCCCCCCCCCCCCAACGCAACGAGGCGTTTCAGGTTCTTTGAGGGTTTCGAAGCTGTAGTTATTGCTAATAGAATCCATTCCAACAAGCATCCTTTCCCAAGTGTTGGTGTTGTAGGCAGACTATGTCCATTCGCTGACATTTACTGGACTTTGAGTTGTCAGGACGCTTTCATTAATCATCATACTTGACTTTCTCCCACACTGGGAATTTCACGAACGCCTGCCAAGGCTTCTAATTTTACTCATCACTCTACACTGAATAGCTACACTTTACTTTAGGTTTTCTGCAGGTGAAAATTATAGTATTGAATTTATTACATAGGTGTTTTCGTTTATGTTGTTCTTATCATCCTTGTTGAATATTTTGTTTTAGTTCCTCAACTTTGTATGCCCGACAGAATTTCTGTTAGAATTTCTACTTTCTTTGTTCTGATCTTTTCCGATATCTTTTGCTTGTAATTGTAAACTTAATAAATGAGCTTATGTTTTGAAATAATAATGAAAGGGTTAAAATCTCAAGTGTCTGGCAACTTTACCCTTTGTTAGATGTTAATTGAGAATCTGGATAAACTGCTTTTCATTTTATTTTCCGTCATCCACTGTTGTCATATCGGACGATGAATGGAATGCTCAAATGAACCCAGGGTCCATAGAGCTAAGAGTTATCCCACATTAATCTTTAATAATAAGGAAAAGCACAGGAAAATATTTATTCAAATGGTTCACCCTTACTGAGATACGAACTCGGGGCCTTTTGAACATAAGATAGACACGCGACCGCCTACGCTGCAAAAGCGGACTGTGAATAAACTGTGTCAAGAGGGTAGGAGGAAACGTTAACTAGGATTAGAAATACTAATATTACAGATATTCTTCAATAAATAAGGTGTAAATTATATGAATTGATTTTAATATAGGCCCAAATTATAGTAAGAAAATTTAGATGAAGCACAGGTTTAGCTGATGATATAAATGGAAGAACGATCCTAAGGAACTCGCTAAAAGAAATATATAACTAAAATTTGAGATGAAACTAAATACAAAGGAAGGTCAAGTTCTTAGAATGAAGCAAATACCCTTGCAAATTCAAGATCAGCTAGCGGAGAAATTGGGTGGCTTTAAAAGCTTGGGATGTACCAAAGTTTGAACTTGAGCAGCAATCACAAAATTCGGAATACCAATGGCAAAGGAAGCTTTTAATTGAAGCATACAGTTCTACGGTGCAGTTGAAGAAATGGTCAAAATGAAATCACTGAATATGAACTGTGTAATGTCCAAACGTGCACTTTTAAAGAGACGTGAAAAATGATCCATGATAATGAAACCAAATCAGACTGAATGGCCATAAAAAGCAAGCAATGAGAATATATGAACAAGAACTGGCTAAGGAACGGAAATGCTAAAATTGAGATCGCGCTCCCAGGGTGCAACACCTTTGATGTCTTCTTCAATATTTGTCTATTTGATCAATAATTATGATCCCGGCTGCTACATCGTTAAATTGTGGACTTTCTGCTCTCTAGGTGCTTGTGGATAGATGTCAGAATAGACATCAGTTTAGGCTAATGCATTTAATATAGGCTAATAACTATGCTATTTTGCGCAATTTGCCTACTATATATGGATGCAAACTCAAACTATTTCTGAATCTTACACATGAAACTATTGAAGCATTATATCTGCTATATTCTGAGGTATCAAATTACAGTGTGAAAGAAACGTTCCAATATTAACGTTGAGAAGCATAGCGCGGAATGTAGCTGCTAAGGATGGCCAAGAATCATCACATAAAAAAAGAATATTGTAAAACTGTAAGGCACAAGAGACTCCAAGACATGGAATTTAGAATTGCACGCTCTTTTGTTAACTAAAGTCCAACCGGGTTAATAATTACTTCACCGAAGTTCCCACGTGATATGTTACCAAAATTTAAATTTCGAATTCTATTTTGAAACACAGTTTTTATTCTCGAACTGGAAACATTCTGGGAATTATTTTTGAACCTAACTTCTGATAACTGGAAGCTTAAGTTAATTAAGTTCTTATTAACTTAATCCCCCGCAACGACCAATTTACGTAGTCAGTCTGACATAACTACAGTAAAACATCTCTAAAACGGAATGCGATCGTTCCGGCTTTTATTTTCCGTTTACACAGGTTTCAGTCTTTAGAAAGGTTATGTTTTACTACAAAGAAGTTACGAAATAGTCGCACAGCTCATAGTGAATGAATAATATAAAACGCAGTATAGTTTTACACTATATATTCAAGTTACATACAACCATTGTAGTTTGTCGTCTAGTTTCTCTTTCTGTTTTCAGTTTTCGCTTTCCGATCTTCACTGTATACATATACATAATTTACTTCACCACACACAGAATTCAAAACAATGTTATGGCGATGTTTGAAACTCCCGTGGGTTTCATTGGAAGCTCTGAAGTTGTCTTTGCCTAATTTTCTTGCTATCTCTAAAGCTTGGGTCTGAAGAATGGTTAAAAATGGGAATTTATTCAGCGGGTGCAATAACAAATACTCGAAGGCTCATCATACCCTATGGATTTTTAATGCGTTTTACGTGATCTTCTGTTCCCTTTAGCCACTCGTCATTAATTTTAATTTTTTTAAGTATCATAAATATGAGTTTCTCCCACTTAAAGCACACGGTTAATTCTTTAGCTGGACGTTTGTTTTTTTCGTGTTCTTTAATAAGCTTAATGTTTTTCTCCAGTGATAGTATCCTATGCTTAGAACTCATTTTACAAAATTTGTGTACATACAAAGTATGCTACTCGCAAGAATGAAACTGAGAATGAACAGATTGCAAAACAGTAGTACGGTTACCATGTGCGTTGAAAGAGAATTGAGGGAGCTAAGGTTTGTTTTCCCTTTTCCTTGAAGGATCGTAGTCTATGACTTTATGGTTCATAGAACTCGGTGCAAGCACAGCTGACCTCAAAATTATTGCACATTTAAAAATACGTACGTTGTAACCCATTTCATATAAAGTAATCGGTTTTAAGCAGGCTATTTACGTAAACAGTTCCCGAAAAAATTTCCGTTTCTACGTTAGGCAGTTTTCCGGCTTAGAGTATGATTTTACATGGGAAATAGCTCCGTTCCGAAATTTATGTTCTGTTTTTGCAAGTTTCTGGCATATAAGCAGTCATTTTAGGCAGGTTTTACTGTATTTATTTTTTCTCAGTACATAGTTGTCCTGGGTAATGACTTCTTATTCCCTGGCAGAACTGAAACTCGTGCTTATTAAAATATGCATTGATTTCAATACACAGAAATTATGTATTGCACTTATTTAACAATCTGCCATTCATTTACATATAAAATTATTCATATTACCAGTCAACTTCTATATCAAATTGCTCAGAACGAAATATAAATTAATTGAGCCGAGTCTGTTGTGAGATGAAATTTCTTGCTGATATAGCCATTGGAAGGAACGCTAAAGTACAAATGCATGCAATGAAGAAGATACAAGACGAAGATGTTTAGTTCCAGAAGGGCACAAATAGGAACGTCAAAGATAGACGAATAGGCAAGGTTTTCTTTCTAATGAAGTTCTGACTTTTAATAAATGCGTCATTGGTTGTTTGATTTTAATATCTTGGCGTAGTATTGGTTAAAATGAAACATGAGAATGTCGGTTGATTCAGTAAGGAAAACTTTAAAGCATATTCGCACTCTTCCAACTCTACAGAAGGGGCATAAAGTTATCGTTCTGTGTTCCTGCATTAACTCCTTTCTCAAAAAAGGAACAATTACTCCTCCTCCGAACTACCACAACTTTTCCGTCACAGATGGCACTTTCGTGAATGAAACTCAAGCTTCGGAGCTCCAAGAGCGGTTCTTTTGTGAATAGGGAACCAAGCCTCCTGCAAAGAAAAGAATGAAGTTAGGGTCTACTTCTACGTTATTTAGAATCGGCTTACAAAACTTGCTCCTCCCCTCAGGATCACCACCTCGCTGTTGCGTGACAGCAGTTTTATATGGTTATAACTTTAATAAATTTGCGGTCCCACGAACGAAGCACTCATATACTACGCGAGGCGACTAAGCCTTTCAAGGGAAAGATTTGGGTTGAAAGGTAGTGAAATCCGAGTATCTTCGAGGGGCCTTAAGCGGTTTCTTTATACGTATCTCAGAAACCTTATGCCTCCCATTTCACCAATTGTATTCATGACCGTTGAAATTGGAACACTTAGGAAGTTGTCGACAATTTATGCAGGATTTCTTTCTTCTGTATTTATTTTACGAACCATATGCAGTTTTTATTTATGTTAAAATAATATTATGTGCTTTTACATTACACTCTCTACCCACTCTTCTACAAGTTATTCTTACAAACCAGCAGTAAATTCCTTTTGTTGCCTGATGTATGATGTATGCTCATTACACTAACGGTGTTTCCGTTATAGAGTTGAAGGTGTTTTATTCTGCCTCAAGGTGGTGCTGCGCATTTGAAGCAGTATGTCTGTTGTGCATTTTAGCGCACAGAAGTCAGGAGAAATGCTGCTGCGCCAATTTGAAGCAGTGCGTTGCATTGCCTCAATCTCTTGCAGAGTCATGCGTGGTGTGCTAGAGTGTATAATAAAGGTAAGGGTGACACCGTAATATAAGTTTTAAAACATTTAATAACTTTTTAAGTCTATTCACTTAAATCGAGAAGTTGCCGACTAATGGAAACTCATATATAAATATCCGTGGTTAATATATTTGTATCGCGCATTGTGCGATAACACGTGATTCTATCATTGAAGCAAGAAATTACGCCTCATTCAGCTACGTCTTGCCCCATCGGCGATCAGTTCAGAAATGTCCAACTCAGCTACCAAAAATTCCCCTTATAACTTCTCCTTTGTTAATGACTCTAAAACCCCTCTACTAGCTTCTAATATGATGTTGCCACTTCATTTCTACGTTACTGAAATCGTATGCTCTCCATCCTTAACACTGTATAAATTTCTAAGAAATATTCTCATATCTTCCACGAATTCCAGGCTAGCCAGCCATACCTAATCTGGCAACTTTGCATAGTAGCCTTGCCCTCAATGGTGTAACCTACCTATTACTCCAAATCTGCTTGACACCAGCCCTCGCTAATTGATTGGCTTAATAATATCTTACCCCTAACGAAACTCTACTCATAATTAACTGCCAAATTTAAAGCTCTTTAACATTTAACACAAATGCAGTAAATAGTCATATTTAATGTTATTGTAAGTCTCAATTAATTTAAGTGACATATAATTCCTGTTCGAGTGTAATAACACCGTTATAATTTGTGTTTAAAGCAATGTTGTAGTAACAAACCTATGAACTCTGGTTACTCCGTAGGATTTCAGTTTCAAAGGTTTTGTAGATATATGAACCTCAGCTCTATCCAGACACAATTTGCTGCGCAGCATATTTTATACTCCTTTGGAGAGCCTTCATAATGTTGTACCGATATTATGAACGTTTCCTTCTACTAAAACATATCTTCTTACTTCTTATATTAGCGTTTACCATACCGTTGTCCTAAATATAGTAAACAGACTAACGGTTTTCGCACCTGGAATAAATACCAGAAGTTTCTGCTGTAATTGTGTACAAGACTCTCTACTTTATTTTATTTTATATATGTATCATAACCAACGTTTCTACGTTCAAGGATAAATTTTGCCAGGTATTCTATTGGACTAATGTCAATAATCTATACATTTTGCTCAAACACATATGTTATGAATGCCTTTGAGTGCACAATGAAAAAAAAAAAAAAACTCTAATGTTTTCCACTCGAACTAAAGATAGCATATGCAGTAGAGAACAGCTCATAAACGTAGGCTTGAACTAGCCATTCTTCATTGTTGCGCTGAGAACGAACACGTCACAGCAGTGAGAGCGAAGTACACATATACGCATCTATGTCCCGGCTATTAAGGGCACGCATGTTAATAAATATCTAGACTGCACCGGGTCCCCCGTATGGCATGCGGACACCCCAGATAACCCAGGAGCAAATCCTTTCAGCAGCTAAAGCTGCGCTCCTCATAATTCTCCTAAGCTGTTTGGAATCTTAATTTTTCCCCAACTAAAACTTAAAATAAAATAAAAATTGGGTGCAAAATACTGCATCCCCCCCTTCAACCCGAAGGTACATTTGCAACCTAAAAATTTAATCCCAACCTCTAAACCTACACCACCTTCATTCTACAAATTCCAAATTGTAAACTTTACCTGCGGTAAAACCCTTAACGGGTGGGCACGCAGCAGAAACCTTCTGGCTGTATACAGCCAGCCAGCATCCAGTGGAGTGGAGTGGAATCCTGTTATTACTACTTCAGCCCTGAAAGCTGTTACAATTGATTAGAGGCAGGGCCGTGTTCCTAACAAAAGTAGTGGGTAGTCACGCACCCAAAAAATGTTCCAGATGCTAGAGAACCAATCAGAATTCTGAACTTGTAGATTCACCTTGTTGCTTTCGTTGTCCTCAGCATGCGTGCGACTTTCTATCCATTCTTTTAAGTAATCCTCTGGGTTCCACATACGTACTGGAAGTCCGTTGATACACATAACAATTATTTGAATGTAAGTAAATATATTTTTCATGTTTTTGCGGTATTCTGAATGTTGAATTAAGTAATTTAATGAATTAAAAGGTATAAATAATATTATTAGTAAGGGGACTGCGTCCCACTTCCAAAAATAGTTGGGGATGGCGTACATCCGCGTTCGCCCTCCACTATGGTCCTGGTTAGAGGCTACAAGTAAGTGTTATGGATGATATGAGTTCATTGACATTATTGGCTAACTTGTCTAGAATATGTGGCACCAAAAATTTCAAAGAAATTGGGATTGAATAATTGCTGCTGCAGTTGAATGTAAATTTGTGTGATAATTATTAAAGTTAATGGAAATATTATTGCATTCCTATCTTAATCGATTAAAACTTCTGGTTGGTATGCAATGAGTAATTTACTTTTCTATTACATACTTATACAGCCATATTAATACCTACTACGTTTTTATTGGTGCCATTTGAATATCGGTACGTAATAGTTACCAACAGTGATTTTCTGGCTGCGAGAGTGAATATGTACTATAGTTTAATAGTTTCCTCAAAACCTTTTTTATGACTATGTAATTGCAATATTTCCACTTTCTAAAACCTTCGAACTCTGGCATTCTTTTCTCGTAATTTTTCTATGTTCTTCATTTACCACCCATAAACTGCTACAGTTAGATTTCGCAGCTCTTATAAAATGACTTGCCTTTTATCCCCAATCTTATTCTCTTGTATGTGCATAACCCCATGAAACTGACAGAAAACGATGTTTAAGGTATATCCAACACAAAAGCTCACTAATTTCGTAATCAAATGTTTATCCATCCATTTTGAACTTGAGGTTGACTTATGGATGTTTAAGATACCAAAACTATTCTATGTAGAGCTTTTTTCGAGAAAACTTATTAACGGTGTATTACGGGCTATAATATTTCAGTGGTTACCTGTTAAATATACACACGCTAACCTCCCTGGCGTAACGTGCAGTTTCATGCGTTCTATTTATAGCCAGGCCACGCATCTCGTACACGAAACTTCATTGCACTTTCCTCGGTACTTTTCCGGACCACACCATCGATGATTGATCTGCTAAAAGTCACATGTGTCAGATGTGAAATTTTGTGTTAGTTGCTGCCTTCAGCTCAAGATGACAAGAATAGAGTTTGTTCATTGTTATTCTTAAAAGTAAAGGTTTATTCACACCATTTGTGTTGTACGTGAATTACGTTAGATTATTCTTATTACTTCATGCTTGAATAACAATGTTGCTGTAGGTTACATAAGTACAAGGGTAAGTCAAATGAAAACCTTAAATTTGTAATAACAAGTCGAAATTACGCGCCGTTATCCTGTAAGTTGTTAAGCGTGCTACAAACAGCGTGCAAAATGGCCTGTAGGTGGCAGCATAGTGTAGATGTAAACATACCGTCGCAGTATCAGTATAAAAATGACTGCGCCACTTGCGACTTGCACCAGGGAAGAACAGCGTTCTGTTATTCGGGTTTTGTGTAGTGAAGATGTGAAATTTATTGAAATTCCTCGACGAATGAAGGTTCAGTACGCTGATGCATGTTTGTTACAGCAGCAAGTCTACGAATGGAGTAGGAAGTTCGCAAATGGTGCCACTTCAGTGGAAGATGCTCCACTCCCAGGTCAGGCACAATGAGTTGAGACTCCACAGCACATTGCAGCCATAGTGAAGGAAAATCGCCGAGTGAAAATAAATGACATTGCAGCATGTTTACTGATTCGTCATGGGTCAGCACACCACATTGTGCGTGATGTGCTCCAGTGTCACAAAGTGTCTGCAAGTTGGGTTCCACGGCAACTAGCTCCTGAAATGAGAGAACGTCGTATTGATGCATGTGAAGAACTTCTTCGGCGCTTTAAACGGGAACGTGATGGCCTCCTTGCAAGAATCGTTACTGGGGACGAAACCTTGGTTCACTTTCACCAACCGGAAACGAAGAGAGCGGGCAAGGAATGGCGCCAAACCTCATCACCAAAACCAAAGAAGTTTCGAACAGAACCATAAGCAGGGAAGGTTATGCTGACTCTCTTTTGGGACGAAAAAGGCGTTATTTTGGAGCATTACATTCCTAGAGGGACCACTGTCACCAGTGCATCATACACAGATCTCCTAAAAAATCATCTGCTGCCTGCAATCAAACCAAACCGACGTGGATTGGTCAGCAGATGTCGTTTTGCAACATGACAATGCAAGGCCCCACACTGCCCGTACAACAGTAGCAACAATCACAGACCTGCATTTTGAGTGTCTTCCTCATCCATCATACACACCAGACCTTGTCCCAAGTGATTTCTATATGTTTGGACCACTCAAAGATGCAATGGGAGGAAAGAAGTTCCGTTCCGATGAAGATATACGCCACGCGGTGCATGAGTGGTTGCGCGGACTACCAAAAGAATTTTTTCCAAAGACATTTATGCATTTTGTAAGCACTGGAGGACTTGCATTGAGCTTGGGGAGATTATGTTGAAAAGTGATACAGCTTTGTGCGACTTCTGCGCAATAAATAGTATTTACAAATATTTAAGTTCTTCATTTGACTCACCCTCGTAAATTATCTAATCCTGAAATGAGGTATGTGGATAATATCGGGAGGAATTTCCTGGTATTCCAGTTGCATGCAGAGGAACAGGTATCTGGTTAACAAGTTAGGGCAACGGAATCGTTTAAAACTAAACTTTAGAACAAAATAAAAAGTGTATGTTGTATCAAAGGAAAACTGGTGCTTCATTGCAATGCTCTTCGAAGAAGCGCCTAAGGCATGTTCTGGAGAACCTGAGTGTTTCTAAAACCTCAGCCGTGGAGCTGATGAACTTCTAAACTTTTGAAACTTAAAGCCTACATATTGAATGAATATTCAACCAACACCACTTTCAACAACGCTTATAACAAGATTACTTCTCAGTATAGTGAATGTTACTATTACTCATGAGGAAGCAATTCAAGAGTTTAAGAAACTAAAACTGATAATACTCGTCTATTTGACATGCGTCGATTACGAAAAACGTGATTCACTGCCAAGCAGTGTAAGCAACCCATGTACCTACTGCATTTCTACTTAGATATCCTTTAGACTCGTGATGGAGTTAAACAGCTCTTTTGCTGGGTAATGTGTTTTCTCTGAAATTCTTTTGAGAACTGCCCTTTTCGGAGAACCAGTAGAAATCCTTACTTTAACCTAGGATAGGGTAGATACTTGCACAAGAGATTCAGCACTCCAACCAGCTTTGATTTGTCATGCCAAGTGGTACAACACTGGGGGGAAGGATAAGGCGAGAGGAGACAGAAAGCAGTAGACTCAAGGAGTCACGATATTACGGAGTGCATTGCCCCTACTATTAAACGTTGTAAACTCCCCGAGATGCGTATATACCCGGCATCCCATCCACTGTGGTCCTGAAAGGGCAAATTAGGCCGGCCCGAGGACTGGAGGCCATGCTACTGAAGGAGGAAGGTTTTGTTTTTCATGAGCATATCATCCAACCATGCAGCACCGAGACCCCTGCCGACACTTTCTGCCTTGAAAGAGTCCACCAGATGAGATATGATGTAAAATGATAACGGAGATGAAATGGAGGACAGGGAATTCCAGGGATGTAATTAACCTACCAAGCATTCGCCTGGCGATCCCTGAAGAAACCCATGGTTCAGGTAGGCCAGCCACAGGAATCGAGCCCGGATCTTTCGAATACATGCTACAGACGAAACCGACTGAATCATCCGCCTCGGTCTTACTTGATCTTAGTCAATATGTAACTAAAAATTAATCAGTAACTAAGAATTAATCAGTAACATAAATAAGAGTCCATAAATGAATTTCTAACACAGAAAGACGATAAATAATATGCCAATAAGCTTACTTAGGCAATTCAGGTGTACTAGGATAAGGTTGCAAGCACGAATAGGGTGACTTTTAAGAACCACTTTAATAAGAGATGCACTTGTAAGAATGCTAGGATTACGAGTTCACTTCTTTTCTGTGTTTTTCTCGAAAAAACATGCGACAAAGTATAGATATATTTTGTTTAAGAAAATGAAATACGTATATATGGAATATAAGAATTTAAGAGAAGAGCAGCGTGTGTATAACACGAAAAGTAAAATCACTAAGTTCAGGAGTTTCTGCACGAGGAAATTCCAACCCAAACAATCAATGCAAGCCTTTGTACCTGTAAGTGCTTGGTGTCAGAGTAGTGGCTCATAGTAAAATTCTGGAGTAAACAGAGCTCTGAATTGATACATTGCAGCCAGACACTGCACTAAAGTTACAGTAAATAGTTGGAATCACTGGAATTCCTCGTATAGAATGAGCTGTTTTATACAATGCATGGAATCGCTTTGACAGTAACGAGTACGCTTTGCTTGAGGGACCTCGCGAATACAGGAACTGCATCGTGTCCAAGCATATAACATATAAGTAATGTTCTTAAGCTATCTCAGAACCCAAAGATGAAAAGTAGTTATGAAATATTAGAGTAAATAACAATATAAATTCTAAAATGCCACAGGGACTTTTAGAATACGTTTCCAAAAGAACGGGACAACTTTAAGCTAAGAATTATCCTCAATAGTAAAAAAATCCATGAAAACAGTCCACCTCTGAGATGTAGGTAGTACCGTGCCAGTCTTACTTTCCAGAGGCTTTGAGTAGAAATCTCAGTCAGTGTGCGTTAACTGGATAACTTTTTTTTCTGGGTTTCTTTTATCCTCAAAGATGAATTTTGGGTAACTGTGAGCTGTAGGTAACCTGGTCGCATTTTCTTATCATTTCACCCATTTTATTCATCATCCAGTATGTCTTAACGTTAAGGATGCTAATTTAGAATACCAAATACAAGTCAATGAAAACCGAAAGGCTAAATTGTAAACAATTAGTTCAAAGCATACCTGAAGAGGAGAATAATCACTTAAATAAAATGCTTGTATTACAAATAATAGATGCACATTCCAATAAAAGACATTGACCTTATTCTGCATAACTTTAAATTTGATGAAAATATGCATTGCTGCCAAGTGCTTTACTGCCATATGCCTACCTATCTGCGGAAAGCTATACTACTGATTTCAATGACAAAGTCAAAGCAATCGGTACCCTTTGCCCTCTTTGACAAAATGTCACAACAAATTTCATCAATGTGGGTCAGTTTAAGATTTTAACGTCCAGACGGGATGTTGGTAGCTTTAACTGCAATGGTGATATCGGCAGCCGTTCTCCGAACATATCGCCTGTTGACGATGGTGTTAATTCGTAAACTTTGGGTTGCAGGTGCTTTGTGTTTTTAATCATTGGATCACTCGCACATTCGCGCTCTCATTCATACTTCCAGACTCTGGGGAAGATGGTGAATCATATTAGTTGGATGCAACTCTGACCCGATATACCTGGTGTATCCCACAAATTCCTCATGAACCGAACTTTGAGATCATTCCGCCTGCCAGACATCGGTTTTGTGTGTGGTTACTAGCTCATACAGTGTATTATGTACTGCAACATTCGGAGTATGTGAATCTCTTTGACTATGTGTGTTATTTGAAAACAGAACATGCTAACCTCCTTGGTGATAGAAGATCTGCCAAGTTTTATAAGGCATATAGATTCTTTTTTGAGTGTAGGTAAATGTTTCTGTAGTTATTTAGTGCTTCTAGCAATCTCGTTTTACTGTCAAACAGTTTTGTTCTCTCATTTGTTTTTGTCCAAAATGTAAATATAAGAATGTGAAACAAATGTAAATATCAGGATGTCAAACAAATGTACAAAAATAAATAAATATATATTAAAAAAGTTGTAGAAAATATTCGCAACGTTAAGACGAGAATCGAACCCGGGATCACTTGCACGGTAGCCATGTGCTTTACTGCCACCAGAAGTGTAAGTTTATAATGCACTGTGAGAATACTTACCAGTATGTTAGAGAGATAAACTAAAAACTCCACTATTTGGATTACTTAGGCCGTTTTAAGTGCCGAAAGGTACCATAGTATTGAAAACGGTGAAAACCTAATTAGTGGAATCTCAATTTCATATAGTTTATAATTTAAATGGGGTTCGTCTTTACGAGTGATAGTACTAAATATCATCCTAAGTAAGTTCTGCAAATAACATTGGTATCTATGCAATGGCATTTTCTTGAATAGCAGTTTGATTTAAGTCTCTTCGCGTGTAGTGATTTTCGCCGTCGTCATACCTTCAATTACGTCAAAATGGACACAAAAATGGACAGTATTTTTGAAGATGTCCAGCATGGTATTAACAAAGTTAAAGGCTGTGTGTGAAAAATATTCTTATTTCGGGCAAATATGAACCACAAAACATATTCAAATACATATATATGATACTTCAAAACTATTTTGATATATTTCATAAGTACAAAAATGGATATATGGATATAGTGGTGGTAATAGAAACCCTACATTACCACATATAACTAACTCTTAACAATGAAGCATTTTCGTAAACAAATAGAGTAATGCATGTTAATGAATCCGTTTATTTGTTCCATGAACGATTTTACAATAATTAGATATAGTATTATTAATAATGTAATTATAGGGGATCTGCATACATAGAGTATCAGAAAAACCAATGCATTTAAGTACTCGTGATCAATAGTAGAAATAGATCTAATAAACAAATTATCTTTTGAAAGTAGGGTAAGTAACCGGAGAAAACGTTTAGTATATTTAAGGATATTATGTAGCAAATATGCTTTGTATAAACTATAAAACTCTTTTATAATTCAATGACACGAGGAAGTGAGAGCACGATAAGAGAAAAAAGTATTAATTACAGAGATGGATTTTGAGCTTAAGCGTTTTGAGCCTCAAGAATTGATAAAAGTAGAAACAGAATTAGAATAGTGAATTAATGAATAGTGAGCGATGGAATATTAAAGATGGTGAGGGAATGGAGAGGCTAATGAAAACAGAGGACGAGGAAGACGGAGAGGAGCAAATTGATGGAAAGTTCTGTAGGGAAAGGTGTTGTATGGGAAAACTGAATCCTAAAAATAAACAACTTAAAATTATGTGAAGGTAATTTTAGATTAATCAGAGTAGTATTACTATGTATTTATGGTATTTTACTATTTTTAATAAATGTTTGTGTCCCCCCTGGAAAACGCTGGTCACACAAAAATTTCCCTTTCCTGTTGGTCATCAACTGGATCTGAGTAGTACTCACTCTTCTTTAGGTATTTCAGTGGTACACAGATGTCTGTTAGTTGGTATATAAAATATTATTAATGGTATTGGTTTAATATACACTTGTAGATATTTGATACATATCAATTCTTCTCTTAAAGGAAACCTGAATATCACTACGTATTTAGGAGACCACAGAGTAGGTCATTCTTTTGATGAATCGGGGCTTAGAATTTTTAAGTTAGTGATTTTTACCTGTGCTCTGAATGGCTTTCCCGTTCTAAGAGCAGGTAGAATAAAATAAAAATAGGACACAGTTCTGGTGTACGCGACACTGACTGATGGTTGAGGATTTTAGATGTCACTGCCTTGGGCTTTCTCCAAACTTCTCACTTTCATGTTGGACGTTATCTTGTTAGTCTGTGACAGAAATGCTAGTGCAGTCGCATGTGCACATACTATCTTTTGTTAAACTAGTTTTTGGGATATACTCGTAGTTATGATAAGATCGTTAAGCTCCATTGTTTTAAAGTTTAATTCATACAAAACATAGATATGCATAGAAAGAAATAATAATCAAATAGCTTTTTTCTCCATCAATAACATATTTCAGAAGAGAGGGTACCAACTTTGTATTCGCAAAGCACAATTGCATTTATACAACTTTGACGGGGTCTGTGACGTATTTACTAACTTATATTATTTTGAAGTTATTTAATTTAACATTTGTGCACACACACATACACAAACACGCATACAGACACACACATACTTGAAATTTCAAAGCGATAATTAGCAACATCTTGAAATTGGTTATTCCTGTAATAAACAATTGAGGGGGAAAACTTGTTGTTTTGATAAAATATTTCAGTGCAATGGGCAATGAGAATTTTTTCTTTGCTTAAGGTTTAACATTTATGCAGAAGTGATCCAGCATGAAAAGGTCTTCATAGGTTAAAACCAGGAAATTTGAGATACAATTCAGTTTTAATGAAAATACACATACAATACATTAATTAACAGAAATAGGTATATACCTTTGGAAAATAAAGATGTGAAAATGCTTGCACGTAAAGGGTACTTTCAGTGGGGCGTTTTCTTCAACTTGATCGTGTTGTAGCCTTGAAATATATCAGAATAGAATGTAAGTATTATAGGTAATTTAGTATTTTATTTATTTATACAATTAAAGGATACACGAATATATAAACCTATTTCTAAGGAAGTTATTTTTTATATTCAAGAGACATCAGTACATGCATTGCAAGTGACATATAGGTATAGATTAGTTCTGGATACTTTGCAAATTTTATGTAATTACGAAATGTTTTATTTGCTGTAATCAGCAGAATTGCAGAAAAAAAGTTTTGAAGATATAGAATACCACTTGGCACTAAACTCGCACTAAAACTATGATGAAAATCATATTATCTATAATTTATATGCTGAAAAAGAGCATATGATGTAAGTAAGACAAAGTGTCTAGTCACTGCTCTTTTCAAAATTGCCAATACAATAATAAATATACAAATATAACATATTATACAAGTAATATAATGTAAATAATATATAAGAGGAACAAAATATTTTAAAATATTTATATTAAGACATTGAACATTGTTTAACATTAATAAAATAATACCTTCATACGCATTTTGTGTTTTAAGCGCCCAAGCGTGAAGTTTAAATAAATGTACACGAAAGTATGCAATTGGGAGTTAAGATTTAAAACCTAATTTTACACCAATATTATTTGATAATAAATTTGAAGTAGTTTTATTTGACCTTTTTAAAAATATTTTCAATATAGGTTCCTTGAAGTTGAACGAGGGGACAAATATATTCCATTCAAACTCTCTGTTTTATTCTACTCCCTTCTCTTACCAAAAAGTCCTTGTCCTTGGTTTATGTTAATGCAAAGTAATTGTACTTTTTACCTTCAACTGAAAATTTCATAAAAATAAACCATGCCTTTAGGTTTCGAAATATTTATACTTGCAGCTGATTCTTTTACACGTTTTATAAATATTTAATTCCAAATTTCTCTTGTACAAGAGGCTAGTTGCAAATTTAGTTACCGCTAACTGATATATCGCCAAATAAACACTTAAACTTTAAGGCATAGACGTGATTATTCTTAATGCAATATACAATAATGTGAAAGCAAGTTGTCTCTGTTTCAGAAAAGAAGCCGAAATCCCGACAGAAGGAACCAGAACCCGTGAAGGAAGATGTGGATAACACTATTATAGACCTTTCAGACAGTGAGAAGATCACCGAAGAGAGGCAAAGGGGTAGGTAGCATAATTACATCACAGGTCTTCAGAGCTGCCTTACTCTTAATGGGATCAAAGACAGTAGCTGCCGCTGGAGCTTCTTAATCCTAACGTACGCACCAATCGTATCTATCCCAGAGAACCTAAAAGTAATGTACAACATTCATGTATCCACGCCACTCTTGTAAACCGATTTGCAAATTTAAATTTAATGTATAAAGCAATGTGATGCGGTACATTATTCAATATGAGCCAAATATTAATTTAAATGTTAATAAAACCTGGGTATACCTTCTTGATGCCTGATACTCTGTAATATCGACAAAATACAATAACTTTAAATAAATATTCTTCAAATGTTTTTTCGATACCTTTAAATTTATGATGAATGGAATGGGTGAAATAATGAGCTCAGGGCCCATAGAGCTTAGAGTTACCTGACATTCGTCCTTCAGGATAATGAAAAAACCCGGAAAAAGCCTCATCCAGATTGCTCACCCTGACTGAGATTCGAATTCGAGACACCTGGAACGTGAGGCAGAATCGCTGCCACCCCGTCACCGAGGCGGGTAAATTTTACGGATATACTTCACCGATGAGATGATATTAATTATTGCCTGAACGAGAGCTTAAGATTATTCAATGAAGATAAATTAAAAAGATTTTGTTTTAAATATATGTTACATGATTTCACATTCTATGTGCGTTTTTGTAAATAAAATGTTTTCATTGGTTTGCAAAGCAGTTTAACAATAGCACTCGGAGAGAAAAAATACGTACCACTAACTTTATCGTATTCGACCATATTACTAACTCCAGAGTGACGTGCAGCACGCCCAAAATTACTGTACTCTATGCACGTGATATGTGATAAATCGACCCCAGACAATGCTAACATTAAGTTGTATGTGAAACGGTGAATAGCTTAGCGATGATCCAGTTTTCGGGGGAAAGTTTAAGTGTACACTGTAGTTTACGGAAACATGTTCATATAAGAAACAGTGATTTACACTGAAAAAGGAATGCAAAAATACTTTAACATGCCCCGTGTCTGCTTTTACCAGTCCCTTTATATGAACTGCGTATCCTTTTTTGACGCCAACCTCATGTGCCCTAATGAGGCCCTGACATAATTTGCCGATAATCTGAAAAGATAAAAAAATGTTATGATTTTTATTTTTAATAATGAATACATTCATTGACATGTAGTCACCATATGTAGTTTTAATGTTTATTGGTTTACCATTTCTTAAATTATTTATTTAATTGATGAAAACTTCAGCACCACATTAAATTTAAAAAAACTGGACACCAATTGCGATGAAAACTTAAAACATTCATGAAAAAATGCAAGTACTGTATTTCGAAGTTGTCTATTAAACTACGCTAATTTGCGAATTCAAAATATTTAAAAATGCTTTTTATAAAATAAATAAAACTAATAAGCCAAGATCTAGGCGCAGAGAAAGTCGGTAATAGCGGAAGTAGGTTTCACTTTACTGGTTTCATGTTATGCCTTTAGCATTTTGAAGTTATATAAAATTCTCTAGTATACACAATAGGAGATTAAAATGATTTCAGCCCGCCTCGGTAGCGTAGATGTTAGCGTGTCTGCCTAGTTCGAATCTCGGTTAGGGTGAGTTACCTGGATATGGTTCCTTCCGGGGTTTTCTCCTAACCCCGAAAGACGAATGTCGGGTAGCTCTAAGCTCCATGTACTCCGGTCACATTTGAATATCATTTCACCCATTTCATTCATCGTCCGATTTTAAGAAAAAGTGATTCAGAGCATAATAGAATAATTAGAGGAAGGAAAAATTTCTCATGCTCATTAATATGTATTTTGTATAACGATCAAATATTTCTTTCTTGTTGTTTAGAAAGTTAAATCTAATATTGTATCAATTATTGTAGCATTTTAACCTGTAGCAAATAAGTTAGAGCAGGGTACAACCATTTATCCTCAGGGTGGAGCAAAGATATCCGTCAAAGGGTATGCGTGGATGTGTATGGGAGTAAGGATGGTTCTAATGACACTGGAATGCACGTTTCAGACTGGTTTAATGACTGCTTCTTTTTATCATCACGTCAAATTCTTAGTTACCGACCAAGGATTACCAATATATCACTGTTTAGAGTGACCGTATGTAGAACGCTTATTACGCGATAACACTTAATTCGTTTTTCACGTAGGAACCGATGGATATAGTTTCTCTCCGGTTCTGGTCTACCTTCGCCGAAGACAGAACCAGATGTCCGTCTTCATCGGCCGCCAGCCACGGTCTGTGTCCTCACTACAGCTGCGTGTATCTGACTTTCAATTCTCGAAGCCCTATCTTTATTACACCAAAATTTCCTTTTTCCATTGTGATTAATAGTCTCTGCCATGCCATTATTAAGTATCCAAACAATGCCTTTTCAAACGGAGTTAAGTGTTACCCACTGAGAATTGCTGCTAAGAACCTTCTTTCTTCAGCCTCTTTTGTTAAAACTATTGAACCAAATGCACCTGCATGTGTTGTAACAAAGATACAAGATTCCTTTGAAATCCATTACGATTCTTTACGCATTGCATCCCTTAATTTCGGTATCAAAACCTTTCACCAAATATAAAAACTTTCTGAAATTCCTTATTATTGGGAAAGGGTTCGCTTATATCTGGACTTTTCTTCAATATGTTGGATAACTCGATAGGGACTTCCAGGCGTGCTAGATCGGAAATGTGTAGTGCTTAACGCCCGCTTTTACCATATACGGCACCGCAGGCGGTGACACTGATGATACATGAGATGAATATGGAGCACCGGTGGAATGAGATGGCGGGGGAAACAGGAGGTCCCGGAGAAAACCCGCCCCAGCGCCGTGTTGTCCACCACAAATATCACTTTGCGGTCGCCTGGGATCGAAACCGGGCCGCCTTGGTGAGAGCCAAACGGTCTAACCACTGAGCCTTGGCGCGGCCGTGCTAGATCGGTGTATAGGATATGGGGAGAAGTTGAAGTTCCAGTTTCCCTCCAACAAATCGTCCACCGTTGGACTCTGGGCGAGGAGAAGGAGCCGAAGTATTCATTTCAGTTAATGAATTCGCTTGCTCTTGATAGAGCCATTCGAAGTGTTGTTCATAAATGTGCCACAAGTAACATAAACTATTAGTTTAAGACATAAGCCTAACACTTGCAATTCCTACCATTTGTTTTCTACCTGTTGAACAAAACATTTTATTGTTCAGAGCTACATTCATTTGTTGTTCACTTTGATTAGAAAATTAATTCGTAATAGAAAGCAGACCGAACTTAACATTGACACCCAGCGTCTCAACCGCCCAAACTTACCCACCCCTTAATTGCTATAGATGAGAAATTAGCAATAAGCGAAAGCGCTGGCTTGACAGGAAATTCTGTGGCTCCGTTCCCAATTTTACCGATATTAGCATTTCAGTAGCTATTAGAATATACAGGTTGTCCCACCTAACTCTGCGACCTCAAATATCTCCGAAATGTGAAAATTTCAATTGGCCAGGAATGTACCTATGTCAGGGACTCACAAATGAAAAGGCAGGCACAATCCACAAACGTAAACAAATAACACGTCCAATACCAAGTTGCGTTGTTTTTTAAACGGAACATGTATGTTTATTCTAACACAATGACAACTAGAGCTACAATTAATGATAACACAATTGGTTATGCTTTTCTAAACACACATGCTAGTGGCCTATAGCCCTCCGAATCTTCATTGTTGTGCATTACAACCGGCATGGAAAATGCGCCTACAAATCACCAGTAGAGTCTTGCCTGATGGAACCGCGTCACTTCAACAGATGTTCGAAGTGCCCTCCGTTTGCGTCAATACACCTTTGTAATCTGATAACAAGAGAGTGTTGCACGGATTGCAGTGTTTCTACAGATATTGCCGCACACGCAGCGATGTTGCATATCATGTACTGTCGTTGGCGGTTCTTGATACACTCTATCTTTCAAAGTGTCCCAGAGAAAGAAGTCTAATAGCGTCAAGTCTGGGGACCGAGCTGGCCGTCACACAGGACGGCCTATCCACCTATTTGAAAATCATTGGTATGAGAATTTGAGGTCCTTATTTTTATCAGAGAACATTAAACGGACAGTGATATGCATCATTTCTGCAACACGCTCTACCCCTTCTCTTGGGGGTTGTGGGATTAAAAGCGCGTATATCAATGTGGTTCCAGCTTGATGGATGACCCGCACATTACGCAGAAGTTTCCAAAGACGTTGTGGATGCGAAGCTTTCAAACTCGTGATTTGAGGGTGTATTTTTCATGCCAGATGTAATGCACAACAATGATGTTTCTGAGTGCTATAGGCCACTAGTAAATCTGTTTAGGAAAGCTGAACCAAAGGTGTTATCATTAATTGTAGTTCTATTTGTCATCTGGGTAGAGTAAGCATACATGTTCCATTTAGAAAGGGCGCAACTTGGTATTGGAAGTGTAATTTGTTTACCTTTATGGATTGTACATACCCTCTCATTGTGTGAACCCCTGACATAGGTACATCCCTGGCCAATTGGAATTTTAATGTTTTGTTTCATTTAGGATATGTTTGAGGTGGTAGAGGTAGGTGGGAAACCCTGTATACATAAGTTCATAACCTTAAAATTAGGTTATTTATTCAAAATTTTACCACGTTCAAAAATAAGTTGACACCAAGTCCAGACAGAAACATGCTCCTACTTGTCGGAGAGCTCCTCTCTTGAAATTTGTCATAAAAACCTGTCAATTTTTCGTAGTTGTCTATTTGCCAGAATTTGATCAAAACCAATCCAGCTTTAAGAACCTTCTCTCCTCTATAAGCATGCAGAAATAATAGACAAAACTATATGAATCGGTAGGATTCCGTGAATTCAAATTTCTCTGCAGCAGGGGTTACTTTGGCATGGAGTACTTAGGCCAAACAATCAGTGTGCCACACGATTACATCTTCATTGTGAATCCTTTCTAAACAGCAGCACTGGTGATTCGTTTAGCAAGAGTAACTTACAATGGATGCGTGCCATTCTGTTTCAAAATTCCCCGCTAACCTTCGGCACTGTGAACTGAACTGAACGATAATCTTGTAATATATCACACTTAGACTTGACCCTCACATAAGAAACCCTTCCACAAAATAAACTCTTCATGAAAGATTCTTGTCCAGAGTTTAGGATCTACGGCATCAAATAAAATTTATTACCATCATATTTCCTAAAAAAGGGAAGCAGGCACTTTCATTACGATGGGTAATAAATAGTTATCACAGCTTTATCTAATTTCCTCACAGGAAACTTCACACTGCAGCGTTCTTGTTTTTGACGCTCCCCTCTTCGTGAGCGGAAGGAAATGTTAAAAAGAAGAAGTGGGCCACCCATTTGCATCTCTGTTTTAAAGTCGTAACATGTTCTTTATATCCTTGCCAAATTTCATTTTTATATCTTAACTTCGGGTTTCGCTCTAAAGTAAAATTTCTTCTTAATTGAAGCAATCCACAGATCTTTTAAGAGTTCAGAAAGTAAGTTATACTAATTATACATCTATTTGCTATGCTCAAGCCATTCTTCTTAAAATTACTTAACATACACACATTTGGGATTATTCTCTATGGATGCTATGTACTATTATATGCTTGTGTATTTGAATAAAGCTGAGAGTAAAATGTGAATAAGATAAGATGAGACAGTTTTTGATGTTCCACTAAACTCCTTTGCTTGATTGTAAATTTGCATTTCCCAAAATGTTGTTACATTGCTTCCTTTAATTCTATTCGTAGAGTATCACACACGAAATGCTGGATAAGCTACTAATATTGAGATGCCTAGACCCAGATAAAGAGAGGGGGCTGCAGATTAAAATGCTGTTTTTCTAGAGCTCGAGGACTTTAAACTTCATTTTAAAAATGCAATATTGATTGTATAGCACATTTTTATTCAAGGATTATTTTAAAATTTGTATCATGTATTTGCTTTCCTCGCTTCTAATCTGACGGTTCGTGCTTCTCTTTTCTGTGTTGAACCCAAAGATAGCATGCGGAGAACCTCCTACCGGATTAAAGTAATTAATTCTAGGAAGATCTCGATTGTGAAAATTTGTTTATAAGGATTAATAACGGTTGAGATAGTCCTGAGAGGATAAATTCTGCTAATTAATAGCATTAGGAGATCAAAAGTCACTGAGTTAATTTACTTAAATATAAAAGTGATGCAGACAATTGATCTTAACATTATGAACATGGCTGTATTCCAATTACAGCATAGTGATTTTTAATGAACATGTGAAGCATTTTGTGAAAATTGTAGTGTTTTCCATTTTTAAACCCTTTTACACGAATGAATGAAAAGTCTGTAAATCCCTTGAGGGCAAAGGCCTCCTGCTGTTCAGGGAGTAGCAATTGAGAAGCTAATTAGACTTGCAACTCCTAAGAGCCTTGTGCAGTTAAGCTCCAGTGATGGCGTACTTCTGTGTCTTTATACGCAGATGAAAACACAGATGGCCAAAGTGAAGTACACTTTCTAAATATTTTGGAAACAATTCAGGTCTTCATTGTATTTTCTCACGTATAATTTATAATGAACCGTGTGTTATGCATTAGGCAGAATGTTCAAATATAGTTTATTTTTTGTTGCTCGTGATTATAAAATGATTTAAAGCTTAAATACTTTTCCGCCGAGTGCAACTGGTGATATTTGCATCATTGATATGGAGCTGTGGTACATGCTTTGTAGTGCTATGTTACAATATATGTTATTGCAATTAATTTATTTTAAGAAATGAGCCAAACGTTAGGTGAACTTCTTTACCTTCAAATACTTCTATTAATAATAGTGGTTACGTCTAACCTATCCAGCAAGTGTATTCTCAGGCTAGAAAGACAGATCTAAAGAGAAGAATCTGAACCTCTGTGTCTGAGAATATATCTGTAAGGCGAAATAAACAATAGCTGTCAGTAAAGACCATCTCTTAGGCTTCCACGTGTCATTACTTTAATTCTTGATATGCTACCAGGTAATCTGTGTTCATTAGCTTTACTGTGAACCCAGTTACACTTAAAATAACTATTGAGTGTGTTGGGAAAGCATGGTGAAATACCAAATTCTAAGTTAAACTTATTTAAAATCCCTTACTTATTTCGGTCTCTAAGAAAGTATAAGTTGTGAATATCAGGGATATTGAATATCTAGGTTCCTAAGAACCATGTCATGCATAATTCTGAGTTACTTATACAATCATCTGCACTATCAGCCATAGACTTTTATTGATTTGCGTCACAGCGTTATTCAAATTTTGATAGTTTGTTATAATTAATCACTTTTTGATATTGTAACATAAAATGCTCCTTGGGCTCTCAGATTTACAATGCTTCCAAACTTGTAGTTTTAGCTTAATATACAAACATGGTGCTGTTTCGAAGGTACTTCTTAATTTTTATAAATTTAGAAGTAAAAATCACCTTTTATGCATATGTATGATTCAATTTATTCCATTTCAATGTGAACTATGGAATCATTTAATTTTAGGTGCACTATTTAATACTTTTTACCCAGAGTACCGTGATATTTAAATTAATTCCTGAAGCTATCTTGTTAATTAGAAGCTAGTGAATTATAAGCTCTGAATTATAAGGGCATGTTGAACAATACAGAAATTAAGAAAGGAGGTTTTGATTAAAATGACGTTGAACGTCAACGTTTGATTTTCCCAAATTCTGCCTTTAAAATTGTTGTTACTGAAAGGCCCATCCTGCTGCCCGTTATAAGTATAGTAGGAATACAAATATGATGAATATTTTATGATTGTTAATATACTTCACAGATAAATTATTGTATAAGGTATGCATTATGCAAATGCAACATGATCTTTGATATGGTTCTGGTATGTCACCATTGATGTCACTGCTGTAATTCTTTACAATATTATTGCCATACGGATATTATTGACAGCCCTTGAACTGATTTATTTCCTTGCACTTTCAGATCTCAAGCTTAGAGGAGGCCGACCAAGAGACAACGCCAGAGAGTTGCCGATAGCTGAGGAGCCTTCATCATCTGCTGGAGACTTTTCCCATCTTCCTGTGAAGGCGACGCTATTTTTGACGTGGATCTCGACGCTGTGGCTGTCCAAGGTTCAGGTCCCACCGATTTCATCGCCACATTTATTACCACCTTAGACGAAATCGAACATCTCCTTGTACCCTTCTGCTCTTGGCTGCGCTTTGTAATACTACGCTTTGCTTTCCAGACTCTGTGGACAAATGCGGAAGCATGTTTATTGTATCAGTATGTGTGTGTATGTCAAAAACACAAAACCCTTCCACCAGTTGAAGATACACATCAAATTATGGATGTTTACCAGAAAAAGAAGATGAACTATTTACTTGCGTGAAAAAAGACAGAGAAAAACTTTAAAACATTAGCAGAAAATTAATATATGGTTTGTTTAGTTTTTAAGCTTTGTTTGAGAACGCTTATATCTATATTATTATTCTAGGAAAAACGTATATACGCTATTAATAGATAAGTTTAAAGAAACGAATGGCGGAAGTTAAAATAAACAAATAGAAATATTAATGACGAGCTTTGAAGAAGGCACTCACAAGGGAGCATTTCGAAAACTGAGTACAACAAGTTTTAAATGATGTTTAGGTGAAACTGTGGTTCTGGTGACTATTTGATATGCAAATCCTGGATACAGGTAATACATTAATTGTATTCAGAAATGTGGACAGAAAAGATAATACGATTCCTTCCACGTTGTATTTGAAGCAAAATATCAAAAAGAAAATGTGTTTTCTTATGTATATATTTCTTTTTGTACACCTCGGAGTTCGGAAAGCTCTCATCTGTGAATACATGACAAATCTCCAGTAAGTGCGTGGGTTATTAATGGTTTTTGGGTTTGAGTTTAATACATAAAACCAGGATACTCTCCATTTGAATACATAGGCTTAAAAAGGAGGAAATACATTACGAACATAGAAGTCCTACAGATTGAAGCTCTAATGGCAGATAAACAGAAAACTGGATTTAAAATAATAATTATCTCAGGGAATTAATCGCTAGATAAAGTTATTTCCATGGCGCCTCTAGTTTGTTATACCTAAATTATTTCTATGGGCGCAACACGTTAAGTACAAGTAAATGGAAACTCTCTCAATAATGAAAAATATTCTCTCTGTCTCTAACAACATAGTTTTGCTTTATACACTTTACCTTGTCTAAATATTGTGCTCCAATGTTTTTACGTATTTTCTGTATGTCTGCCTCATATTAGGTCTTAAATATTTAAATGCATATTCAATATCTACTATTTCGTAACATTTTGGGTTCGAAACAGAGCTTCACCAAACCTATTGCCGGCCACACAATGTGGTCTATGCAACGCTTCCTTCTAGCAGAATGTTGGCTTCCATGGCCGAGATAACTGCTTGTCGCAACTCCTTGATTCTCACAATATGCTGAGCAGGTGCCAACCTTATACTTAGGGCTTAAAATCCTCGATCCCATGAGTAGGTTTCATCACTAGCATATTCAGTCGGCAAGAGCTCCGAAGCACTGTGCCACGGTCCTGGATTTAACGTACATATTGGTCAAACTTATTTTAAACTAGGGACCGCAATTATGTTTCAGACAACAATATGTATAAATCTTCCAGTTAGCATTTGAACTTGTCAGTGACTGCAATTGAGGTATTTGGATATTTCTAGATTGCAAAAGAACTAATTTTTCCCCAAGTAAGAGACCGTGGGCTAACAACTGTTACTTTACTTAAGATCAGAGTGCATTGCCTATGTTTCACTTAAAGATGTTGACCTTAAATGTTTAACAGTTAAATCTTACGTCCAATGACACAATGCTTCAGTTCCGTAGACTTTGGAATTTCCCCCCATTTATCTATGTGGATAAATCGAACTTGCCAGCACAGTATAGTATATCAATATTGATATGCACAAAAGGTGAAACATCGTGAAACGGAGCTGTTTATATTGGTACGGAGTTTTAACCCCAAATTTGGTAGTACTTACATCTATGTTCCGGGAGCATAACCTTAGCAATTGGATAGGCTGCGAGTTATATTTCTTTCAAAATATGGCCGACTTGCGGAAGGATAAAATTATATCCATGTTCTCACTGCGGAGTTTAATTTAGGTAATGCTTGGTTGAATTTTGTCCCAAATATAGAATGTAATATGCATAATACCAACGTAGAACTTCTAAAGGCAGAAGTTAATAAATTTTTGTTCTTTTAATGGACTTAAATCCTGCATTTTCGCGCTAAAATACAGATTATCAGTGTGGGTTTTCTTATTATCATCTGTTGCCCCAATAATTTTGGTCATCTTCTCCACATTGTTGAAGAAAGCTCTCATATGAACGCCGTATCTATCGTCCAGTTTAACGACTTATGAGAATAAGTTTTCACTACCTCTTCTTCAAGATTACCAAATTATGTTGGACTGGTTTACCTTTTCATTGTACAACAATTAAGAAAAATCTCCTTCATAGAAGTAATATTCAAAACACCCGTTCATTTTTCATCATTTATATCATTCCTTGGTTCATTTTGATGTTCCCAATTTGTTTTTCACGACAATCCCATGGATAGCTGCTACCGGCTGGTGGAATCCAAAAGTTGATTATATGATGGTAGAAATATTGAGGAGAGAAAAGAATGGTTTATCTTTATATGCACGTTAATATCCATCAACATGGGCTGTTAAATTAAGAATAGAGCGTACTCGGGACAGTACAATAAATAACGTTGCTGCTGAATTACTGCTCCTAAGAAAATAGCTATAACAGTTTCCACTATCTGACGGGGATACGGAATTCATACAAATTGTTCCTTTAGCCTTCTCATTTTCTTAGAATGTACCTTATAACCGTAAATGTATGGTGTATTTAAGTTCACACTAAACCCTATTCGGTTATTCTGCAACACAAAGCTACGACAGAAGACGTAACATTCTCTTCCCCTTTATACCGGAAATCAGATTAAGCTATCTACTGTATAATTGTTTCTCATGGGAAAGAATCACTTTAGGTGAAGATTAAACTAAGTGAGTAGCCGCTGCGGTAGTGTAATGTGTGTAAGTGGCGGGTTCGACCCCAGTCGAACGAGCATTTTACTTTTGATTGTTGGATTATTTCCCTTTGTCATTAGGTGAATGCTAGGGTGGTTCCTCTACTTTATGAATTTTTTTCTTTGCCCTTCTCATTTCATTTTCTAGCTATATTTCAGGTATAGCTATAAGCGCAACTGGTCCGGCTGATTCAGACAGAAGGCAACTATGCGTGCCCTCTCTAAACCTTCTCTGAACTTTCTAAAAGTTGCTGCCCGGAACGCTGGGAACACTGTGTTGCTTCTCCCTGGATGCTGCACCGGATGACAATCTCTGCAAATGTTAGGAGCTTCGCTGGCTACGCTCTCTGCACACCAGTGGTCGCACTTCTCATCCCGTCACCTTGAGGAAGCTGGTAGCCCGCAATAGATAACTGATAGGTTGTAGTGGGTCGAGGTGTTGCCCTTCCGCTCCTTCAGTCATAAGACAAGATTGAATATTGTCCCTCTATCCAGTATTCCTTGGCAACAAAGAAATTCAGCAAACATTTTCCCACTTTAAATACTGTTCATACATCATTGCTACATGAAGTCAATTAAATGGTACAGAATTATTTATGTAATTAATGACATCGAAAAAACATTTTGTGTGGCAAGCTTTGCTGAGTCTAGATTTGGACATTGTGAGGCCTCTGTATGATTGATTAAAAAAACCGGGATAAAAAGAAGACGTGAATGGATACAATGTGTTACGTCGTTTAGTGTGCTTGCTTAAAATGTTATTCCCGTGCATGAACTGCTTATTTTTATATAAACGTGAAGAAAAACTACCGGCATGAGAAGCACTAAAAATATATCATACAGATGTCTATCTCTGAATATCCTTACAATTTCCACATTTGGTAGTATCTGTATCAAATACAAATGTGATGTGACTGCCTGAACATGAACTGGCAAATCCTCTTAAAATCTGCAATATATCTTCTGAGTGAAAAATAAACACTATAGAAACTGCTTGAAAATCAATTATCATGGACTGTCCCAACATACATTTTTCATGCGTATCCACAATAAAAGGGAAATTAAATTCAGATTAGGTGATCGCATAGCCAATGTGTTTTCACCTTTTTTCCGGAATTTCCGAGGTATCCGTTGTTCACATAGTGAACGAAAGGAAGACTGAGGTGGACAGAAGTTACATAGCATTTTAACTTCTCAGTTATATGTACTACCTCACAAAATGATAAATGTACATCAATCAATGTAAAATTACCATATTATCTCACACGAACGAATAATATAGAAAATATGTCTAATCTTGTTAGAAATCGCTGTTCGTGGTCATTCAAGAAGTACGCTTTGTACTACGAATTGCAATTATGATCCATACTTGCCTATATTTGACCTTGGTAGTGTAATAGTAATAGGAGTATCTCTAGTTACAAGAGAAGATAACATTTGTGGTTTGCACGAATACTGTCTGATTTTTAAAAGAAGATACGTGAAGGTCATCTGTTTCTCCACGTGGTGTGCTGCAATGTTGCCTAGAAGTAAGTTACGCAGACTTCCCTCTTTACCCTCTCAATATACGAAATATAAATAAGCGTTCGAGGTTCTCTCACCTCAACTAAAACATGCACAGTTAATCTGTATTACCCTACTTTAAGAACAAAAATAAGTTGTTCACACATTAACTACGTTGTAGCGTCTTCACATGTGTGCGTTCTTTTAAATAATTTTTCCACTATGTAACTAATATTCCATACTTGCCGTAATTGTTGCTATGCATCGTAAATTGACATTCCCGCACTAGTGCGGCATTTCTCCATAGCTACACATATAGGTCATGCACCTTCTAAAATCTAACATATATCTTCAATTAAAATTATAAATATTTCAGCTAATATCTCAACTACTAAAATTCAGGTTGATATAAATACACATAGTGCAAAATATGTTATGCAATACACGTGTAGTAAGCACATAACGGTATCTCAGTGCAAGCGCATATTTTTTTCAAACCTTTCCTCGTTCCGTATACACTAGTATCGCAATATACTATTATAAACAAATTTGTCATGTCCATGTTCATATCAAAGCCACCGATATGCCGGAAATTTGATCCATAGGTATTATTTTACATGCAAGCGTATCTACTGAAATGGGGCTGTCGCTTTTGGTTGAAAGGAACAAGCTGTTCATTGACAAGGAGCTAACTCTCGTCTTCCTGTTCAAAGAATTGTCTAAGAGAACAGACACATTCTCTAGCTTGATATGCAACACCCCGAGCGTAAGTTGATCTTTGCCTCGGGCCATGAATCCTCCGTCTACCGCTTATCCTACCGCCACTATGTCTTGATTCCATAACAACGTACTTTAATTTTGTTTCCACATAGTAGGTTAATAATATACAACGCAACAGATCACCCAAGAAAACTTTTGTTTCCCGCACAAAACTAGCGTTAACTGATCTGAGGACTATGTGATTCACCGGTGTAACCAATCTGGCAACCTTGTTTAAGTTTCCATAGCTAGGACCTTCCCCGCTTACCCTTCACGTCCCTTGCTTGATGACCTACAGTATCTTCTTTTAAAAATCAGACCGTAGGTTTGGTGTGAAATAGTTGCTAGCTGTTCCGAAAGTATATGCTTTGCCATTGCCGCCAATGTCGTGGGTGACTCATTAGATTAGGTGCTGGCTACTGACTCTAAGGGCGGGCATTTAATTACACATTTGAATATGCTTAAATGCGGTGGTCGCATGTCATTATAATTACTGGCATGTAAAAAGTTCTTGCGGGGCTAAATTCCAGCAACTGGCAACGCAGAATCTGACAATTGACAACGTGTATGGCAAACAAGAGTACTTATTTTATGCAACAATAATTATCTTCCAAAAGCTTTTTCAACGTGTGATAACCAAGTATAAGAATTTATGTTCTCAAGCCGGGGCGAAAAGAAGTAAAATAAAATTGGTGCAACAATACAACAGCGATACCACAGGTAATCAACCAACCGCATCCCTTGTCACCAAAAGGGAGTCCTGGCCAGTGTTTCTGGCTTCCTTTCTCGGAGAAACGAATTGAGTGTTGCCAATTCGAAGTCAACTGCTTATGTATCCCTTTGCCTAATGATTAAAATTCTACTTACATAGGAAAAAGTGCTTATTAACTTATAAGTCTAAGAGATAACAAATATATCACAAACTCCTCTTTTATCATTTGGCTTGATATCCTTTTCATTTAATATTCACTAAAGCTTGTCTAATTTTAAGTTTTTCAGAACATTGATCAACAAACTTGGCAAAAATAATTTGGCATTCCACGTTAAAAAAAGACAGAAGAAAATAAGCTTGACGTCCTATGACATATTTTATCCACAACAGATACCTTTAAAGAGTCATGAGCCTTGTTCAGTATCTTTTGCTGCAGCTCCGGGAAACATTAAATTGCACCACTTAATAAGTTCTGTTAAGAGAGCCTATAAACTTTTATTTAAGTTATCCCTCACTTTTTCATCTCTCACTTTCCCAATGTAAATATGGGGATAACCTTCATATACCAAATATCGGGATTCCAAAATACATTATTGTATTTTCAAAAGGAATTTGTGTCTCAAGCAAACAAGTCCCCCCTCCCCACTCACGGTCCCCCACCTACAGTCACTGTGTAAGTCAAACTTATATACATTGAAATAACTAGTGTTTGATGGCGATATGCGCAGAACACATAATGGTCCGATTTTGTCAACATATATGAATCAGACAGAGATACTGAAAACAATTTGCCTCAACTTTTTATCAGCCGAATGTGGAAAAGATGAAGGAAATTTTTCCGCAAAGTTCTTACAACTGCCTGAACAGCTAAGGATATGATGGATAAAATTACTGAATAGTTTGAAGAAACATTGCTGGTTTACCGAGCTCCCACCTCCTGAAAGTAAGAAGTTATATGTGTATTTGTGTAGTAGTCTGAAGTTCATTCCTAAAAGGACCTAATAATTGAAAACCTTTCATAACTTGAAAATTAAATCCAATGACATAAAAATTTCTATGCCACACCCTGCATCCCACTTTAAAAGAATTCGAAGTAAACATAAAACGAGATCAGTAATCCAGTATAGTGGTGTATACCTGAGTGATTGTGACACCTCACTGATTTTCTGCATTTAAGACAAGGAACAAGGATTTTATCACATATCGCAGCCGCAGCAATATCGTTGGTCTGAGTGGCGATCTCTCTTCGCGGCACCGGCCTAGCTACTACCGAGCTGTAAGTAGCGGACCGCGGGAGAGATGGTATGCGGGTACGCGCGAGTTTCCGGGCTTCCGAGAAGGAATCCTCTCACCCGGGACTCTTGAATCGCTTTTTCCTCAACGAATCGCGGGCAGTCTCTAGAGCTGTGATGATGATGATGATGATGATGATGATGATGATGATGATGATGATGATGATGATGATATGTGTATAAGGGCGCTCAACTACAGTCGTTATCTGCGTAGTTGCATTAAGAACTGAAGTCAAAGGACATCAATGACCGGCTGTAACATGTTCAACTTCGAGGCGCAATATTCAGTTCCAGCGCCAAGCAGTATTCAAACAAGTGTTGTTGATGCTTAAGAAGATATTTAGACCTTTAAGTGTGGTAGAAGCTTGCCTCTTGATGTGTTCTCTTAAATGTGGCATAAAGACGTTATTACATTTATCTGTAACAGGCGTTTATTATTAATAATACACTAGATATACTCCTACAGACAAGTAGTGGTGAAACAAATTTTGAAGGAACTATAAGGTAAAACTAATTTTTACAAAACAAAAAGCTGGTCTGAGGAATAATATTGTCACATCTTGAGCTCGCCATCCCAAAACTTTAGCCATGTGTGCACGTTTGTACCATTAAACTCTTGAAGGAAAAGCAAAATAGCCCATTCCCTGTAACACGGTTCTTACGAGCTTTTCCTTTGGGAGTTTTATTGACATTAAAACTATGAAGATGGGTGTAACGTCGCAATTCACGATGACTTCTTGTTTACACGTTTACAGATATTTCTATAGTGTCATTGGAACATATACGTATATATGTTACATGCTAAGTCGAAGAAACATTGATGCAACATGATTTTTCGCTTACACGTAGTTCGCTTACAGTGTTCTCGTATAAGAGTTACCTGTTAATTACATATCAAAATTCTTTGACTTCAGCTATGTACCTAAAATTATCCTTTAGATCACCATATCATGTTTTCCTGTAATTTTATCGTTGAGTTTTAGAAACATTTGAGTTAGCAGCGTGCCAGATAAACTAATGACATCACAAATACATATTTTACCATTTCAAAGTCAATAGCCTCTAAGAAAGCAAGTGAGACAGTAAATATGAATGGTCCCAGATTTGGATTTCTGACCGTTCCTACAGCACAGGTGTTAATTTGGCACTCACGTTAGTACACGTTCAATGTTAGTATGAAGAGAGCTTCTGTAAAACCAACTTTTCTGAAAAATTACATATCTTAGTTGCAGCAACGCTGCACACAAAGTAATCAGTTTTGTATCAAAGTTGCTATTATTCCACGTAGGCACAGAGCTCAAGTTAAATACCTATTTTTTTCGAAAAAATGCAACATTTTGAAAATAACACATTACTATGGTATTCTGCTTTACAAATAATAGTTAAATATCCTTTATATAAGGTAAAAAAGTATGTTGCAAAACAGTATAAACTATCCACTATTATATGATAGCATAATATGGTGGTCCGAAGTGTGTGGAGGCACTGGATGAAATTCTGATACATTATCTACTATACCTAGTAAAAGTTTAGCTATACATTACTCACAGTTTAAATATCCTTAAAATATAAACTGGATGAAAGTGATTCGTAATTTGATTTCAACTAATCGCCATTTCAACTCAGTAACGTCTATGATACGAAAGAACATGATTGGGATCGCAGTAGTGAATCAGCTTCAAACCAAATTATCTCATGAACATATACTTTTTATAATTCTGTTATCTTCCTATGAGGGGGTGTATTTCAGAACATTATAAATGCTTTTTATGATCAAGTTGTAAAACAAACAATAACCTTCTCTTGATAGAGGTTAAACAGTCGAGATAAATATATGAAAGTCTGCACTGTCGGCATAAGAAATACTCCATAAATAACCTCATCGAATATCCGTTAGTTTATATACAAATATGATTTAGGGCTGAATGAAAACTGGGTGGAAATATTTGTCTAAGCTTTAAATAGCTATAAGTGTTGATCTGGCATAGGTATAAGCTAATACATTGGTGTGCAGCGCAGACCAAGTAATCTGGCAACTCTCAGGATGGAATTCAAATGTAGGTGTTTTCTATTGATTATTTATTAAATGTTCTCCGCCTGGGAATACTGGATAAGAGTGCAACATATGCAGATAGGTGGAAAGCCATTCCTAACTCCAAAACAAGAAGGGAGGAAATTGAAGAGAAAAGTGCAACACCTAGTGTACAACACGAAAGATGTTTGCAGTACATAAAAGAGCATAAACTTCACTTCCCATAGGCTGTGACTGGAATTAACATTAAAATTCTAACAACAATTGTGTTTCAGACCATAAGAATTTTATCCAGTCCTACGCCACCAAACCGTTTCTATTTCTATCTCTGAAGTTGTCGTATATTGTGTCATATTTCCATCTATAGCTCGTTATAAATATTCATTCCTCTTACGTTTTGTAAAGGTCGAACACAAGGGCAATTGTATACTGTGTGCAAAACACATAACTTTGGAACAGATGTTGTTCATTTTCTAACATATTTTCACTGGGAAAATAAGAGCTCCTTTGTTCCTTAAACTCTTCGTATAACCATAATTCACAGTTCTACTTTTTCGATGCACTTAAATAGGTGCCAAACAAGTGAATCACAATTTGTAAGCCTCTACTAAATTACTCTTATGAACTGAGCCAAACAAATAGGAACATTAATACATCATATACATAAATGGCAGTATGTTTCAGAAAAATTGTATTCATTTTAGAAGTAACTTAGCATATTTCCTATGAAAATCTGATAATGTACACTGAGGTTTCTGCATTAGATTAATATTATTAGACATTAAGTTGAAGAGTTTTTCCTTGTAAACAGCAGGAGGCAGCAACAGTGTTTTTGAAACTTCTTTTACTGCAGGCCTCAAGCTAGCAGCCAGATCCCTCTATATTTAGTTTGTATTTCTTGTATTCAGCTTTATAAACAAACTGCCTAGAGGAAATAGATCAGAATATAAATGGGTGTATGTGGACATATATCATTATGGAAAAAAACACGTCTACCAATTAATTTCAATGGGGCTCACATTAAGTGAACAGTCGAACGTTATCCAACAATGGCAGGGTCATATTCATCGTATTTTCTTCAGTAACCTCTTGTTACAGTAGAAGTAATAGCTGTTAAAAATTGTAGCAGCTGATATCATTTGATTAGTCACTCATCAACTGTCTTTCATAGAATAAACTTCATTGCTGTTATTTAGTAATTTAGCAAAAATTGTGAAATCCCATATAAACTAATAGCTTCCATTGTCCAATATACCTACTACTATATTCTATATAATAAATTAAGAAAAAATGAACCTCTTTGCAGTACCCATTCTTAAAACAGGTTATAAAGCCGACACATTTCCAGTTCAGTGTACCATATTCCTTGTAAGTACAACACAGGATTCCTATATTCAGGATGGTTAACCACGTAAACATTAGTTAATGACATGTCAATGAAGATTATAAATGTTATAAATATTCAATTTTGTGGACTTGGTCTAAATGATTCCTCCTCAGAGAGTGCTCTCTCCTTACTGGACACTTGTGCAGGTCTTCCCGTGGGCACACTGGAGGTGAAAGAAAGGTAGGTGAATATGATAGGGATCTATCATCTATAACGTGCCATATCGTGGTTGCAAAGGTCCTTACGCCTCCTACCATTTCTCTCCCTTTCCCTCTCTCACTCTCTCTTGCTCTCTCTTTCCCGAAGGTTACCTCTCTAAAAGATTGCCTATGGCACTCCTCCGTGTACATTCTCTGAGCTCTATCCAATGTGTTGTAAAATAAACCGGGGGTACATTTATTATAATATTTAGTTGCAAAGGGCTATTCATATCTACATAATGTATGCATAGACGCCATTCACTTATCAGAACAAAACTGATATTCTTAAATTTAATGAAGATTTCCGTTCATGTCCCTATCCAATAACATGTGGATGTACACGAATAGTTGAAATTTCAGGGGATTATGCAATACAAATAAATGGAATACCAAAGTAAATAACATTTAGAAAAGATACAGTGATTTTCTTTGTGCAATTTACGTCCTCAAAGATTTAGTCATATCGGACGATGAGTAAAATGGGTGAAATGATGCTCCAGAGAGCCCGGGGTCCATGTATCTTAGAGTTATCCGACATAAAGGTGTAGTAGAAAACGTTTTAAACTGAGTGTTTCATTTTATACCAACTATTCGACCATTCTATAGTTAATAAATTAGAAAACAACATTTTATATACCCAAGGTTTCCTCTTTATCACAGGTAGAATGTGTCGAAAAGGCCCTCTTCAAACTAATTAATAAATACACTATATTACTTGTTCAATATAATTACCTCAAATATTTCTTGCAAGCAATTCCTCTTATTCCTAGAGCGAAGTTTATTAAGATACACAGCATGGCATTTGACGGAGTCTGCTTAAGAAATGGTTACAATGTATTTTTTCCACAATGTAAACTATTACTTTAAAGTGATCACACACAAAAGTATGTTTTGGATACCAACCTAGGATTCTGGGGAAAATTTCTACTGCTCTGATTTAACCATTTCACTATGGCATGTTTTAATCAAATAAATGACATAATGGTGTACTTGATTGTCCTAACAGGAAGCTAACCTTTATATCATCCGGCTTATACCACGTGCAGGTATAAGAAAACTCCTTCCAAGCATCTGACTTCCAGTGTTGATACATTCAACCCCCCCTCCAAAATGTGATTACAGAAATCAGGGAGTTTCCAAAAATAATGATGTGTTTAGCTCTTTTATATAACAATATAGATCCCCATTTTGATCGGTTGTATACATTTGACGGGCTACCTGGCGGTACATTAACTTAGCAGAATATAAAGATTAGATTAAGGATTTTTATTGTTTACCAATTGTTCTAAAAATAAATTTAATAGTTCAATATGAGGTACCATATACGTGATGCAGCACCTGTAACTGGTAGGAGTGAAAATGTTGCAAGGAACACTCATTTCCAAGCTGATTCGACGAGCTGATTTCTTTGATCAAATTGTTGCCTTCATCAGTACCTCTGCATATATGCTTGGGCGTTCGTTTACAGGTGCACTTGCGAAACTTTGTATGACTTTTAATTAGTCACCCAGCCGACTGGCAGTGAAATATTACACTGTATGTCCATCAAATTGAATCTGATTAAATTCTGCTTATTTTCTTCTATACAATCGAAAAGTATTATTTCTGTTGCTTTTATAGTAATCATAATTTGTTACGTTGAATAAGGGCAGCAAAAATAGAATTTGGTTTTCATACAGAGTTTTCAATCATCCTTACTAACCCCACGATTTCTGTCATATTGAAGAATGCATCGAGTATCGTATTTGGTGACCGTGCATGTTTTATAAAATATATGAAATATTTTATCCTCGTAAGATCAAATTCTTCCTTTAGCATCACATATCACTGTCCTACTTTATGGGACATTTAAATACGTAATACTGAACATACCAAACGAGTTGTAAGTCCACCATTTGTGTCAACCACCTACTTCAGAACCACCTATTTCTGACCAAAAGGTATTTTTGAATCCAGTGGCCATATTACGAATTTCTGTGCCCTTGAATGTTATTGCTAACAAATTTCAGGGTTATACCTATGTTGGCTAAAATATAAAATATCTTCAGATATGTAATAGCACATCATAACTTGATTTGTGGCAAAAGTCAACTAGATACATTTCGATGGCATTTTAGTAGCACATATTATAACAGTCATTTTGCATTCAAAGTTATGGAAGAAAATCAGGAATTATAGCTTTCATTTTGTTTTTCTATATTGTAAATTGCATTAACACGCTTTTTACAGCTCCATAGAGTGTTTTAAGCTTGTTTTGGGAGTTCTAACGCGAATAAAATACTGCATTCGTCATTAAAATTGCTGTATGAGCTAAAAACGGTCGTATTTTGTGACAGAATTGAAAAGAATCTACCTAATACGTAGCATTTTTGACATGGCTGTGCAATAAAACACTGCATACTTAGTTGAGGTTGTAAGTGATGATGGTACATATTCCAATTCCTTCTTATTCTTACAAGATTCTCGTGCAACTTCCACCATTGATTTAACTATATTTACTAATGCGGAAGTATGACTCATGAGCTTCAAGATTTTAGGGTTTGTTCCTAAAAATTTAACAAATCTGGATTAATAAATATGACAGATAGAAAGTGAAATCACTGCAGCTGCTGTAACTATTAAGACGGAGCTTATTATAACATCTAAACCTAAAAGTTACCCCGAAGTTTGCTATGTTGCATGGAAGAGACATAAACCTGTTAGACTTCCAGCGAACAACATTTTAACTTCTGTAAAGCTTTATATAACTTGTAGACATGTTTAATATTATGTATATGTCACTAATAACGCCCAGTTATAGTTGCTCTCTATATATTTAAATGCTCAGTTGTTATGTTATATTCGTCATACTTCATTTTGAATATTAAATGTGTTGAGTGCACCCTCATTTGTATAATTTTCATATAAAACAATTTTTGAAATGCCTTTTATTCAAGCCGATGTAGCAGAAAATTCGAAGTTTGTGTTACCCTATATCATCTTCCAGTCATTAAACTCTCATAAAGAGAGAGGTCTTCCAATACCCCAGAACAATTTTTATTAAAATATAGGCTCCGATGTTAATACAAAATGTAAATAAATGGGGCTCCATCAGAACAAATAGGCCCAGTAACTTCGATAGTATAGTCCTTGAGAGCTTATTTTGATCAAATGAAAAGTCACTCTTTACACGTATTCTATTTAAAACCTCCTAGTCTCTTTGTGACAGTTTTAAGAGAGATGTTCATGATCTTAACTTAACATCCGTTCATGAGGCAATTTAAAACGACAGTCAAATTAAACATTTCGTCTGTAAGTTGATGGGTCACATTTACTGTAGGGAGTCTTTATACATATAAGTCGTTTGGGAAATTTTTCAGTTTGTACGATTTTAATAACTAAGGGGATTCGAAAATGGGCAGCTAATGTGAACGTTTCACTTCACAAAAGCATCGCTATTTCAGAAGCACATATATGTTATCCCATATTTTCATATGTGAGGTACTCTGGGGAATAATATAAATTTCCAAAATATTTTAGGAAGTTTTACATTTATTAGACTATTTTCTCAGAAACTACCTGAAGCAGCCACCGGCTTTCTAATAGGCCTAAGATATTTTAGTTCATGCAGTTGAATTGAAATGAATAGTATTATGTTTGGTTTCTGAAGAAAATAAAATGAATTTATTTCCCCCAAAGTTATTAGACACAGTGTTGATTATTTTAATATCTGCTATACGCAAATATAGCTATAACTTAATTACAATAGGCTTTGATAAATTACTACTTCTGTATTTATCTCTAATTCAGTGCTGCTGTTAGGATAAGTAGCATGCAGATTCTGATTGAACGCACCCTGTGAATGTTACCAGTAAACGCAAAAGCCTTACAGTAGCAAACGTTCATCAGAGTTTAGACAGCAACTCGGGTTGAAACCAGAATCTTCAGAACCACGTGGTTTCGCTGTGGTTTACAACGTCCTACGGGCCTCTGCTCGTCTACTACTACCAGTTACGGCACGGTGGTCTCTAGCCTGCCTTCAAAGATTTTTAAAGAACTGCATCTTGCGTCAATCTAGCTGGAATGCATACTTATAGGAACACGTATTCATGTACACCATTTTACCACAACAAATCTTGTAATATACCAGCTCTATTATGTGTTTCAAATGGGAAGGGTTCTGGAGTCCAGCTAATCAGATGCCGTATCACACTCAGCGTTGCCAGCTTGTTACCCCACTCCTTTTATATTTCCTCTCTCTCTCGCACACTCATACAACATGCAGGTCAGCTTGGCGCTAGATGTAAGGGTAAGCGAATTATATTTTACAAACTTTTACAATGATGCATTTGCCAAAATCAAAATTGGTTAAAGCATTTTTGCAAATTATGTATACTTTTAAATGCTATAACTATAATTATAGTTTATGAATTACCTGTTTTTCTAATCCAAATGCGGGAAACACTTGTTTTACCTACACCACACGCTTCAGCAAACTTGTGTTTACTTCCAATGCATTTTATTGAACCTGCAACATTACACTTTTGCATATTAAATCTGTTCTATAAAATGTTATTTCTGCTAAATATAATGCAAATTTCAAACAGAGACTCTGAGAGAAATAAGCTTAAGAAACTAGCATAAGGTTTTTGGCACATGTTTAAATTTCTCTACATATTACAGTTAATTCGGAAAATATGGCAAAAGTTAAAATTACATACATATTTCGAGGCTTCATTTTTCCGAAACAATCCTAAGAGTGATAAATATTTCGGTTTCTGTAATTTTTGTAGTATTATAATAGTTTCAACATTGCAATTTCTATTTGACGATCAATATCTGGTACAAAAGAACTAATTAATTTTCCTTCTCAGAATTCTAATGATATGTGCACGAAATATAAAGAACCACGCACATTATTATAATTTTGGTGGAACAGTATATGCTCTAATTTAGAAAATATTTTAATAAAAAACTGGAATATTTAGACAATTTGCATATGGAAACCCTTAAATCGAAATTTACAAGCTCTCCAATGAAAGAGGTTAGATGCTTAAGTTGAAGCATCCGTGTTTAAAATGAGTTAAATTTTGACCTAGGTCGTAATTTTCCTAACCCTAATTTATGAATATTAACAGATTATATTATGTAACTATCAATTTCTTTATTTTTGTACACTATGTGATATTTTCATTAAATACTGTATGTTTGTGGAAATGCAGCTTTTAAGTTTCAGTTAATTTTGAGAAGCACGACTCACTTTTATGAATTGAAGAAAAACAGAAATTCCTATCATTTGGTCTCCTGGTTGCCCACTTACATCACAGATTTACATAATTAAACAAATTACAAATATTTTCTTAGACAGAGTTTGATGCTGATATTTCAAAAACTGGCTGTCGTAAACCAGAACTCATTGAGGCATTCGTTTCTCTTAAAACACAGAAATTAAAGGTTAAGCTTCCTAAGCGCTGAATAAATAAACAAAAATAAATAAGTACTTATAAGTAAACAAATAAATGGCACACTTCTGATGTATTTAGATGTACAGTATATTTTAATGAACGCGAATGTTATTCTGGATTTCGTGCCCCTGCATAAACAAGTTCATGTGAAACAGGTCATGTGGCACTTGGAATGTATTATAATATTCGTAGTATATGAAAGAAATAAGACACATTGTACAATTCAGTATTAACTCCCTTTCACGTTATTTTAATAGCCCTTGTTTTAACCGGATAGTAAACTGAAATTTGCTGTAAAGCTCTTTCAAATTAACGTTTATATCCTTTGACTTTAAGAACGTTTAATGGTCTGGTAGTTAAAAATACCTCATATAAGTAATGTAGGTTAACATTAAGTATACAGGTTATTCATATTGAAATTCATATTGAAAATTGAAAATCAACTGAGGTGATTTCACTTTTTTAAAGTGCTCCGTGCAGTTTTTTTTATATTTTACTCTTTTAATTTCTATCAATTTTTTCCGAAGTTTGTCGTGTATTTTTCCAAAACACAAACATTTACATCTGTCTTTTAGTGTTTTAATTTTGTTTTGAACTGTTCTGAGCTATTAATATTTAAAGCTATATAACGGTTCCGAAAACAATACATTTCAAATACTAAAGCTAGTAAACAAATTATGAACACTGTTCACTGTTACATACACCTTTCTCTCTATATTTATGTAAGACAGCATTGAAAATAAGGGCTCGTTGGTAAATGTGTAAAATATATTTTCAGTGTAGTAAACCCTTAACGAGGGTTCTATTTCGTTTACCCTCTGTTGTTATTCTCAACGCCAGTATTTACTCACCCAATTCTCACACTGACATCATTCCATCATACGCTTGACATCACTCATTGTAGGTTGCATATAATATTCCATGAGGAGCACGTTAACCCATACCTACCTGATTCTAGTGTTCCTCCTCATCGTACTCGGAGTGTAAGTCTCATTGAAAAAATATTTTTCTGTCTAGTGATTCTATATCTTGTCAAATGTGGACACATTCTGACTTGAAATTTGGTGTCTCTTGCCGCACAACTTATACAGGATGTACCAGAGTAAAAACAAAGTGAACATTTTTAGATTCGTTTATTACGGAAGTAGCACCTGTCACTCAGACCCAACATCATTACAACCCCCTTGTATAGTAACAGAGCTGCGTAGGGTTATTTACCACTGAATTTATTTATTTATCTTCAGCCTCCCAACGATTATCAGAGTATATGCCACTTAGGTCTCCCCTTTCGTCCAAAAAGTCTTCCCATGAGAAGCTTCTATGCGCCAAGCAGGTAAGACAGAATGTTCCTAAATAGCAGTAGTAGGCCACAAAGCTCTGGAGGGCATATGATCTACCTACTTCACAGGTACAGAGTTTTTGCTAAATATGTATAATTGTGTAAGCCGGTAAATTTATATTTGTTTTAGGCTGCGTTATTGAAATATTTACATATGATAAATTAACCTCAGAACATCTCGTCATGGAATAAAATGTCTGATAAGAATTAAGAAACGATAAAGATGATAAAAGGCTCAATTCCCATATACTGAGTATATGTGAACAAACGTAACCCATTTATTTTAGCATCATTTATTGTTTTTGATATCCACAGATGCAATTTAAAATGTGTCTAGTTGAACTGAAAACTAATTTTGTACAAAAATGACGTTATGATTTCAAAGCTTGAACTAAAATTTCCGATAAGTGCATTCTCTTTAACATAAAAAGTTATTGTTAATATAGCAATCGAAATTAACAATACGATGTACTTTTTTTCTTGGTTGGTATAATTGAAACAAGAATCATAAAAATAAATCACAATTATGAAGCTCTTCAATGAAGAAGTAACCTTTTGTTGTGACATGTGTGACTTTCAATGTGAAAAAGAGTGAAGAAGCTAGGTAGGAATTTACTTTATTTGTGAATGAAAATAAATAATACTCAGCAACATTTATATATGACTTTTAAGAGACCATTACCAATAACATGGTATTGCTCTCAAAATGTAAGATAACAAACCCCTTTATAACCCACACGTTACACGTATTTAGATGCAGAATAATAGCTTAGAATTTATTGTACAATGCACGTATTCAGGGAGTTTGTTAAAGTCTTTGAGCAGATATTCCTGCTCAAAGAATGAATAGGGAGCTCCCATGGTATACTGTACACATCACTGTTATTTATTTATGCCCAAAGGCTTTATGAAATGTTTAAGTGTTTGCACTGCAGCAGTGTCCCTTTTTAAGACGTTCAAGAAGCAGATGTAAGTGGGGTTTCCCAAAATATTTCTGTATAAAAGAAGTGAAATCCTGTGTATAAAGAATTAGTGATTCTATTTCTTCCAATCACGAAATGTGTATCATGTAACATGTATCAAATCCAGGTGTTTTGTGTATAAATGTGAGGATGACTTTCGAGTTGTTCATCAAATCCGTTGTCAAAAATCTTGGCTCTTGTTCTTGTGAATTATATAAAATCTTGACATGCAGTAACAAATGCTATATTTTGTTGCAAGCTTGGTAAACTATGTTGTGCTGCTGTAGTCCATTGAAGGTGAATATGACAAAAATCAGGAAAGGCAGGATTGAAGTAGAATCTTTGATTTGTATTTGAAATGCTATGAGAAAGATGGCGTCACACCATGTAAGATTATATTGTATTCAATTACCAAAGATCAGTATTCTTTACATGCTTTGTAATAGGACAAGAAGACTGAATGCGTAAGAATTGTATGTAGTATATAGGATGAAATGTATAAAATGTTTAGGCCATTGCAAATTAAAATTTTTCTTGATACGTATGTACATGGAATGGAATATCTGATCATAATGTATGTGTCACATCGGTAATAATTATGATGTAACTAATAAAGAGAGAATTTTCAAATCCTATGACATGTTTACATTATTTTATCTTTGAGTACTAATTTGAAAGAGTCTGCGTTTGAATATTTATTTTTAAACCAGTTCGCACACTGGGTTTAACTTTTGATTGATATTCAGCACGAGTATACTTGATTGTACCATGCAACTTCTTGCCCATCTTACTGTTATTTGTACTGGAGTACACAATTTCTGAAGGCTAGCTAGGCAAGGTGCATCAGAATCTCAAAGTCTTGTGTCATAAATAATCGTAATTACTATATTACTTTAGTATTAACTTCACATATTGAAGACATCTAAGATCATACAAACTCCTGAATATCCGCTTGTACACAATGGTTTAATTTGTTTTGCATTGTGGTGCAGTTATCATATTTAGTTTTATAATGAAGAACAAAGTTATTCATTAGGATTGTAACATTATAATAACATTAAGCATGTATAAGTTTATATGTGTTTGTATGTGTGTGTGTGTTTGTTTGTGTATGTGTGTATTTGTGTGTGTGTGTGTGTGTGTGTGTGTGTGTGTGTGTGTGTGTGTGTGTGTGTGTGTGTGTGTGTGTGTGTGTGTTCAGGGGCTAACTTCTCTATCTGTAGGTGTTTATAAAGCTGTAGTTAAAAAGCATTTAATTTTGCTTTAAATACAACCGAAACCACCACCACCACCACCACCTCCCCACAACCACCGCCGCCGCCGCCACCGCCACCACCACCACCACTGCCAATGCCACCACCGCCACCGCCACCACCACTACCACCACAACCACCGCCACCACCACCACCACCACCACAGCCACCACCACTACCGCCACAACCACCGCCACCACCACCACCGCCACCGCAATCACCACCGCCACACCACAGCCACCGCCACTACCACCGCCACCACCACCACCACCCCCTCCACCACCACCACCACCACTGCCAATGCCACCACAGCCACCGCCACTACCACCACCACTACCACCGCCACTACCACCGCCACCACCGCCACCGCCACCACCACCACCACCACCACCTCCACCACCACCACCACTGCCAATGCCACCACAGCCACCGCCACTACCACCGCCACTACCACCGCCACCACCGCCACCGCCACCACCACCACCACCACCACCACCTCCACCACCACCACCAACACTGTCAATGCCACCACCGCCACCGCCACCACCACTACCACCCCAACCACCGCCACTACCACCACCACCACCACCACCACTACCACCACAACCACCGCCACCACCACCACCACCACAGCCACCACCACTACCGCCACCACCGCCACCACCGCCACTACAACCGCCACCACCACCCCCTCCACCACCACCACTGCCAATGCCACCACCGCCACCTCCACCACCACTACCACCACAACCACCGCCACCACCACCACCACAGCCACCACCACCACCACCCCCTCCACCACCACCACTGCCAATGCCACCACCGCCACCTCCACCACCACTACCACCACAACCACCGCCACCACCACCACCACCACAGCCACCACCACTACAGCCACAACCACCGCCACCACCACCGCCACCGCAATCACCACCGCCACCATCACAGCCACCGCCACTACCACCGCCACCACCACCGCCACCACCACCACCACCACCACTCCCAATGCCACCACCGCCACCGCCACCATCACAGCCACCGCCACAACCACCGCCACCACCACCACCACCTCCACCACCACCACCACTCCCAATGCCACCACCGCCACCGCCACCACCACAACCACCGCAATCACCACCGCCACCACCACAGCCACCGCTACTACCACCGCCACCACCACCACCACCACCTCCACCACCACCACTGCCAATGCCACCACCGCCACCGCCACCACCACTACCACCACAACCACCGCCACCACCACCACCGCCACCGCAATCAGCACCGCCACCACCACAGCCACGGCCACCGCCACCATCAACATCGACACCGCCACCAACACCACCAATGCCACCGACACCGCCACCACCACCACCACCACCACGGCCATCACCACCTCCACCACCACCACCTCCAGCACCACCGCCATCGCCACCGCCGCCGCTTGCCTGCCCCTGTAGCGTAGATGGTGGTGCATCTGCCTCACGTTCAAGAGGTCCCGAGTTGGAATCTCGGTCAGGGTGACTTACATGAATAAGATCTTTTCCCGCGTTTTCCCTTATCCTTAATCTATAAGCTCCATGGACCCTGGACTCATTTGAGCATGATTTGAGCCATTTCATTCACGGCCCGATATGACTTAACGTTGCAGGATGTAAATTACCAAAAATAAAACAATCACCACCAATCATTATCATCCTTATGATGATGAGGATGATTTATTATTATTATTATTATTATTATTATTATTATTATTATTATTATTATTATTATTATTATTATTATTATTATTATTATTATTATTATTATTATTATTATTATTATTATTATTATTATTATTATTATTATTATTATTATTATTATTATTATTATTATTATTATTATTATTATTATTATTATTATTATTATTATTATTATTATTATTATTATTATTATTATTATTATTATTATTATTATTATTATTATTATTATTATTATTATTATTATTATTATTATTATTATTATTATTATTATTATTATTATTATTATTATTATTATTATTATTATTATTATTATTATTATTATTATTATTATTATTATTATTATTATTATTATTATTATTATTATTATTATTATTATTATTATTATTATTATTATTATTATTATTATTATTATTATTATTATTATTATTATTATTATTATTATTATTATTATTATTATTATTATTATTATTATTATTATTATTATTATTATTATTATTATTATTATTATTATTATTATTATTATTATTATTATTATTATTATTATTATTATTATTATTATTATTATTATTATTATTATTATTATTATTATTATTATTATTATTATTATTATTATTATTATTATTATTATTATTATTATTATTATTATTATTATTATTATTATTATTATTATTATTATTATTATTATTATTATTATTATTATTATTATTATTATTATTATTATTATTATTATTATTATTATTATTATTATTATTATTATTATTATTATTATTATTATTATTATTATTATTATTATTATTATTATTATTATTATTATTATTATTATTATTATTATTATTATTATTATTATTATTATTATTATTATTATTATTATTATTATTATTATTATTATTATTATTATTATTATTATTATTATTATTATTATTATTATTATTATTATTATTATTATTATTATTATTATTATTATTATTATTATTATTATTATTATTATTATTATTATGATCATCATCATCATCATCATCATCATCATCATTGGGATACTAAGGGCTGTATCGGCCTCCTGGACGGATAGCTGTCGGTTAAATTAGACGTCATTAGGAAGATTGAGTCTATAATTGGAAAGTGCCTGTCCCTCTATTATTTTGAGGTTCTGGAATTGCTACCCTCTCCCTTCTGGCGCTTCAACCTTACCTCTCGGGGTGCTCCTATAGGGAGGTACAGATACAAACGCCGCATGGGCGCGGCGCTGGTGTCCCTATTCGATCACATTCTTGTTTTGCTCCCCATTATGTAGCTCGAGTTTTAACGTGATCATTTAAAGGCCAATAAATTAATAAAAGTTTACTCCGTAAATATTCGTTTTTAATTGAATTGTTGATGGTTTCAATGAACAACCAATAACGAAAGCTTCCTCTTTGTTGAGCACAGCTAGCGCGGTAGCAGTATAATTAACACTCCTTACTCATCACTCACCCACGTACCTAGTATGGGTGCTGTTTCATATGAGTATTATTAGGTACATTACTCCGAACCACATGCTTCGTCATGGCTGACGTTATACATATACCCTTTGCATTCAATATCTGCATGTCGTAATTATAACTCGGATACCTAAGTGCATAAGTCAGGAATAAACTACATGAGCGACAGGTAATGAACAGAGAACATTAACTCATTTCGTAACGCAGCAAACACATATTTGTGCTGGACGTCTCTTAGCAAAATTGATATCTGCTTTACATGTTGTAAGTATTTTTATGCACTCGAATGTGATTTAATGAACAAAAAATGAAAGGACTTGAAACTTTACATGGCGATTACTTGTTTTATATATCTACCGGAAAATAATATAATTTACACACCAATTTAAACCACTCCTGAGTGACTTTTCTCAGGCAAATATTTATGAATCTTTGCAGTGTGTGAGGAAATTATTTCTATTTAGAAATACCCTGCACATTGAAATAGGCTGCAGCGTTAGTTCTGATCCCAGCCACGAAAGATCTGTAGCTGATAAATGCAATTACATAACTTTGTTTCCTTTATAATTTCCTTAAAATTTGAATTTGCAGTTCCATGTTTACTCCAACAGCAGACAAGGAAGGTTTGTTGCAGATACAAATTGTCTTACATAGTTTCCAATGTAGTAGTAGCTAATAGAAGTTAATCCTATGGGTTCTCTGTTGTAAATTAACAAGTGTAATGCTTCTAAGAATGTGTTTTCTTAAGCATTGGGAATTAAGAGGATAACGGTCTCGCAAATATGTAAATGATAAAAACGATTTATGATATATTTGTGGTGAGCTCACTTTAAAAGCACAGAGGAGAAATTTGATTTTTGGAATTAAAAGAGCTTATGAGTGTTATTTGGACACTAAAATTGATTAGAATAAGCCTTTGACTCCAGAAATCTGTTGTACTAAATGAATAACACGTGCAGTAGAAACTGTCATATGCCTTTTACAGTTACTAGGATATGGTGGGAACCTAAGGATCATATAACAGACTGCTATTTCAGTTTGACAAATATATCTGGAATAAGTTCCAAATCCAAACACGCTATTAATATCAATCTTTGGAATCAACAATACGACCAGTGCCTCATGGAGCAGGCCTTTTTGTACCAACTTCACCAGACAACAATAATGTTACACATGCGGTGAATGTGATTTGAAAATAGAGCTACTTCTACAGTCCCTCGATGCCTCCAATCCTATGCCTGTTATTGAGGCATGTGTCTGTGCATTGACCATCTGCATTTTGTTCCTGATCTCCAAAGATGTAACTCCAATTTCTTTATACATTATTAGCCATTATTCCTCATTAAACTGATCCTCCTATCGTTTGTAGTTTTACACTGAAATATAAGTATTCCACCCTTAATTAAGTATCCTCCTTAATTCCCAGACACCCAAACGAAACGAAGCTAAACCTTCTTTCTCATTTTTTTCCCAAAAATTTGATTCATACTTTTCCTTTTCTTAGTCAACTTTGAGTTCCCTATAAAATATCAGTGAGATTTGTACCTCATCTGAGCTTTTCTGTCTATATCTTGCATACTCGATCTGCCTTCCCTTCCACAACAGCCCCCAAAAGATCCTATTTCTAACCCTAAATCTCCTAACCCGTTCTTAAATAGCCGCTGTCTAATTTTCCACAGCCAGCCCCTAGACAAATTACTCAAACTTTCTTCTTGAGGTTTCATACATTTTTTCGCTACATCAATGTCAGAATTTCTAATTGAAGGTACCTTCTTGCTTTTGTTACTTAAATACGTTACCACCAATTATTCCCAAAATTGCGTTAACCGAAACTCCTCTGCTCTCTCTAGTTTGGTTAAACTATGTCTACCGTTTAAAGCAAATTGTATGGTTTTGAATGGTTAGCAATTCCTGAAGATGCAAATACGCTGCTGTAAAGATAATAGTGTTATATCGAACGTGTTATCAGCAACAGTCTCAGAAAAGTGTATATGCATAATTAGGAGCGAAGTTGATTGTCTGAATAATCCATATATCGATTCCACTACTATTAATTTAAGGATATCTATTTTCTACGCAAGTCACATTAACAATGCGGGTCATTTGACACCTCTTGTAATCGCCTGACAAGCAAATTGAGATCTAAGATAGGAATAACGATTTGCAAGTATAATAGCTGTGTTTTAGAACAAAAAGTTTATAGCGTAATGATGCCATTAGGACACAAAGGAAATATAAACGAAAGAAAAATGATACACAGGCCAATAGATGACATTAATGAACAATAAATCATGAGCAGCTTTTCTAATAAAACATGTATATTATTTGCTTATTCTCAAGTTTTATTTAAGTGAAATTTTGCAGGCTTTGGTAAAACAGTAAAAGAAATCTAAATGCAGTTCAAGGTCCTGCCTTAAATTCTTTATCGGGACATATGGAGTTTATATTTATTATAAACCATTTGACACAAAAAACAGCTGCCAAAAAGAAATTTCGATTCGAAAAACATCGAAAACTTTCGCTGACACTGCGTTTACAGCGTATACTTTAGAAAGGTAGTGTCAGACTTAAAAAGTCAATGATTTGAATCCCAACTATGGTTTTGAAGTTTTGAGTCTGTTTCTGCCTTTCCACACTTTGACCTACACACAGCTATTGTGAAAGTACAATTAATTTTTCCAACATACGCTTTGATACCACTTTGGCCTCATTTCAAAGCTATGCGATAGACAGGGAGTTGCCTTGCGGCTTGGTCGTATGCATGGTAGCCGAGCCGTAAGACATATGTCTTCTAAGTAGACCAACATGAGTTCCAATCCTTGATGTGCATGTTTCTTTTTATTATTGTTACTTTAATGGCAATACCTTATCTTTTCTTGCAGAACATAAATAATATTTTAAACCTTTATAAAAGCGCAAATAGCATATTTGTTTTCAAAATAGATACAGTGCTATTAGAAAATTGCCTTATATTGGTTGTATAAAAACTGGGTTCATTCACGCAGCTTAAAGAAATTCCGGCTACCACGCATGGCGTGTGGGCATTACCGGTAACCATACGGTACATATTTCAGCCTGAAACAAAATGTCTCCCCACACACGATTTTGCCTGGGATAGCTTTCTTTTCATTCAAGACTTCCTACTTTGATATCAATTTGGTGCACACGGCCCGTTTGCAACCGAATCTGCAAACATTGAGGAGCAACTAGGTACCCCCTTCTTCCCCCAACCTAGTATACAACCGCCTTCCTGCAACCACCGCATCCCGTCACTACATGGCTAAGACCTACTCAGGGCAGGTCTGATCCCACTACGGTCTGTCCCTCAGTCCGCCAACGCCTCTGCTGCTGCTACTGCTGCGGCTGCTGGGGTTAATTCATCTGTTATGAATGTTGCTGTCATATAATGCGAAGTATTCTCTCGTGAGAATTTCACTCGGCATTTAGTCTGATCCATGCCCCGTAGACTGAGGGCATTAATAGAACCAGACGGTTTACACGTCCGATATTAAGTTAATTTCTATTTTTATTTTGTTTTACATATTGGAATAAAAAGATTTATTTCAGTTAGCTTAAAAACAGTGTAGAGTGTTACAGTTTTTATGTGTGAGCATAAAAGTCGTAAAATCAAGTAAACCTTAGCAACTGGAAGTTATATCACAATGCGCAAAATTCACTTTCGTGTTTCTAGAATTAAAAACATCAAAATGATGTCTGGGATTTGAATATTTGTATGTCAAATTACTACACACTTGTTTATAACCACTCGGCTATCAGTGTACCTTTAGTAATTGAGACTGAATTATAAGTCATTTATGGGGCTCAGTTTTTGGCACACGTTACAGTGTGCGACAAAAGCAAGCATTCCATGTGTGAAATTGCACGAAACAAATGAAACAATACACAGTGGGCGAACATTATCATTATTTTAATGACGAGGGAATTCAGTGGGATGACAACAACACTGTAAACCGGCTGTGGAAACCTTTTTTTTTTTTTTTCTTTGTGAAGTGGTGATGTTTATTAATTTTGCTTATTTAAGTGTTGCTTTTAGAGACTGGTTCTGGTTTAAGCACGTTTATTATCTGAATATGAAAGGAAGCCAGAAAGTATGCCTATTTATATTTTAGTTTTGAAAGACGGCGTAAAAATGCAACTCTGTTTGTATGAAGTTTCATACTTATGCATAGGATAATCAATTTGAAAAAGATATAGCTTAGGTTAGATTTATTTAATTTGCGTTCACTGGTTGCCACAAAGACCTCTGAACATTGAAAATGTCAAAGAAGTGCACAGTTTAGCAGCACATATACTTGAATGTTGAACACAAAATACACATTATTTACATTATTTACAGGCAATATGAAAAAAGGCAGGAATAATTATATGTGGTACAAAATCAAACACTCCCTACATTTAAGAGATTGGCAAATATGTATGTTCAAATGCAATTTGACAATTTAACTTTTAATTATTTCTTATTTTTGACCTTTCACCTGACTTTTGCCAGCAGGTCTCAACATTTTATATTGGATTTGCAATGGGTACCACTTATTGTCATTTATTCAATGCCCATACATTAAAACACATTTTAATAGCATTCAAGGTAAATTGGCAATTATCTTTCTTTAGAACAGCTAGATTCTACTTACTGAGCTACGTAAGCCTTATCAGCATAATTTGTCATTCATATAATCTTATACAAAATGAAATTATTTTGAGCACAGGTACTCTTCAGCAGTAATTTTGAAAGCACTGAAATATTTCAATTTTTCTTTTAAGGTCATTAGGAAGAGCATTCATTATATATGGATGGTTTCATAATACACACCTTTCAGGAAGCAAGAAAGGTTAGTCCTGAAATGATAAATGCTACACTATTCTCTAATGTTTATTCTATTAATTTCATTTTTATAAATGTGGCACGTCTGCATGCAAAGAACTTGCTTGCCACTAAAAACTAAAAATATGGGTAAATATACTCAGGTATATAGGTTATTAGGGAAGTACGGTTGGAAGAGAATCCTTGGTCTAAAATTTACCTTAACGCTTCAAGCTACAGAACAGTGGAGAACTTGAATACATGATCAAAGTTTAACTTTGTTACCTGTTTCAGTTTGATGCTTTAACAACATTATATTTCGCATTACGTACATAAATTTGATTCTGGCGTGTGACATTATAAGTATTTCTTACCATCTTGACTAAATAGCCATGTTATATCCTCAGCTTTTTATTGATTTTTTCCTGTTTCGATACTACATGATAAAGCGTGGATGCATATGGGAAGTAATGTAAAACAGTGGTGCCATTGAGGGGGAAAAGGGTAGTTACCTTCGCAGGTGACGTAATAGATACTGGTGTGAGTAAGAGCGCGGGGAAGATCCAGTGGCGGGTTATTAAACTATTTATTTATATTTTTATGTGCATAGTGTGTATTGAACACCATTGTGAATCATGGCTTTATAGCTACATGTTAATAATTATTAGTTCATAATTTAAGTGGAGTTCTTATACTTCTTAGCCATTAACTTGACCATGTCGGGCTCTGTAACGGGACATGTTGACTGTCCGCCACTTACTTGCGATTGTTTTAAAACTCAAAAGTGTATAGACGTACCGCAAAAGCCAATGCCAGTCAGCTGTTACCCTGGCCTACCGCGCAACTAAGCGAAAAGTTGGAGAAGCGGAAAAGGAGGGGAGTCACCCTCAATGACACTCAATTACACCTTTGATGTAAATCAACTCCGTTCAGGTGCAATTGTGTGTTCTGGACAGCAATCGTCAGGCGAAAGAAATCACATATTACGTGATGGAACAATTTTCCAGTAGAAAGGAAGAGGAGTCAAAATCTCTTTGTATCAAGCAACAAAGGGGCGGCTTCAGTGGCAATTAAATATGAGTATAACAATTAATTGGCTAACATCTTATATCAGACACATTGTCCCGACGTACCATATTTGTGTGTAGTCACTTAATGTACGCCAGGTTACTAATATGTGTTTCAAATTGGAATGTGTTTGTCCTTGAGCGCTACTAGGTGAGCAACCAATCGGAGTCCTGAGGTGTTCTATTTCATTCCCACTTAGTGGTGTGTGAGGAGCGCCAACCTAATCAACCTGTATTTTTTTTCCCTTTGCTTTTTTTTGTAATTTACGTCCTCCAACGTTAAGTCATGTCGGACGATGAATGAAATTGGTGAAATGATGCTCAAATGAGTCCGGGGTACAGGGAGCTCAGAGCTACCCGATATTCGTCTTTAAAGATAAGGGAAAAACCCGGAAAAACCTTAACCAGATAACTCACCCTAACCAAAATTCGAATTCGGGATCTATTGAACGTGAGGCAGATACGCTACTATCTACGCTACCTAGGCGGGCAATCAATCTCTATGAAATACTATTCGCACTAAGACAAAAATTCAGATTTTTCCAAAACTGATCCATATGGAATGTAGAGAGTAATGTATCTAACATAACCATGAAAACCCCATATCTTTAGCTCAAATAGTTTTTCTAATACAAATAAATTAACTATTATTACCTGTATTATAACAATAAATCACGACGTAAGCACTCTATGAATATCATTATTGGTTGGCATGTATGCGTGTACGCATATTTGTAATTAATTACTCAGAACTGAAACGTAAATGTTTGACGTGACGTGATAAAAGAATTACCCTGAATAAGCCAATTCGAGCGAGAGGAAACAATACATTTCCTGCTGCCCTGGCAGAACGTGTCTGTTCCCATTATATCTTTGTTTATGAATGGTTCGTAGTCTCTATTAACCCTAGAGAGTTCAAGGTGGTTGGTGTGTATGTATGTACATATACTTTTAATTACTCAGAAGTGAAATTTAAACTACTGACATGACGTGATAAAATTACTGTGAATAAGTCAATGTGTTAAATTCGAGAAAGAGCAAACACTTCATTTCCTAATAGCCTGTGGAGTGTTGTATGCTTTTGTTTGATGAATGAATGCTGGAGAAGACGTGTTTATTTACTCTGGATAGTTTAGATTAATATCATTCTGTTTTTCTTTACGCAACAGTAGAGTAAGAGTTAAATAGTCCAATGGCTTTTTACAGTGTATTTAGTGACCAGTTAGTCAGGTCGAAATATTATTTTTAAGGTGTACACTTTCTTAAAAAAATTTTCGGAAACAGAAACTAAAAGTGTGCTATTGCAAAGAGTACTTCCGTTTAAAAACACGGAAAAAGGTGTATCAGCTGGATCAACTTGCAATTGAAATGGGACACGAGGTAATACGCCTCACACCTTACCACTGCCAATATACTCCAATTGAGTTGGTATAGGCTCAAATCAAAATGGGGGCTGCAATCAGAAATAATACTTTTAAACTGACGGACTTTGAACGACTTGTTCACGAAGAAATTGACAAGGTAATACAACGGTACTGGGGAAACTACGTAAGGAATGCAGAAAGCCTTCATGTAGACGATTTTAAGAAATAAATAGCATGTGACGAGATTTTGGAACCTATAATCATAAATTTGTAAGACTCAGACGATGAAGACAGCGACAATGACGAATTGGCTCTTAACGGAAGTGACATTGACAACGACATGGATGAGCCACTGGCAGTTCCACTGGAATAGAAAAACAGGTAATTCATGAACTATAATTATAGTATTTAAAATATATATAATTTACGAAAATGCTTTTTCCAATTTTGATTTTGGCAACTGCATCGTTATAAAAGTTTGTAAAATATAATTTTCTTACCCTTACGTCTGCGCCAAGCAAACCTGCACGTTGTATGAGTGTGCGAGAGAGAGAGAGAGAGAGAGAGAGAGAGAGAGAGAGAGAGAGAGAGAGAGAGAGAGAGAGAGAGAGAGAGAGAGGGAGAGAGAGAGAGAGAGAGAAATATAAAAGGAGTGGGGTAACAAGCTGGCAACGCTGGGTGTGATACGGCATCTGATTAGCTGGACTCTAGAACTCTTCCCATTTGAAGCACACAATAATATTTCACTCTTCTAGTAAACAAAATACAAGCGAAAGCAGCGCTGAAGTTCAATACGCCTCAATGCTCTGCACCTATTGTCTGCTGAGCTTAAAATGGTCGTTATACCAACATTAAAACTATTAGTGTGAGGTTTCTCAAGCAACCTTCACCGTTATATGCATATCAAACATTACATCATATTTATTATTTGTAGGTTTGTCGTCCTTCAGGAGTTTACAAAATATATGTGCACACAATTGTTTGAAACGTCTAAGCACACGACAAAGAAAATGAAAAATACAAAAGAAATTGTATTACTCATTTCATATCTGGCATTTATCTGAGCAAACATTTTTGTTTACTTGTTCTAGATTCTAAACTATAAATTGTATACCAAAACATACAATTGTATCTTAATTAGAATTTTAAGCATCATAAAAAGGAAATTATACTACCCAACTTGAAATTTACCACCACGAAGATAATACATATTTTTAGTCCATTTTCACACTATATCTTGAAAGTATGCTTAAAATGGCACACCACATCACAATTTTTAGATATATTGGATATGTATGATGAAAATTGAGTTTGCGTATCAGCTAGTAACATGCGTGTCTTAGGTTGCCCCCCTTGCCCTAACGATTATTTATGCAGGTGGTTACAAAGTATAAAGATGGAAACATGCTATACAATTTAACAAGGTCTCTACTTTAAAGAATTCTGACTTTCAACCAGAAACTTCTGAAAGTGAAGGACATTTTTAGAGCAAGTAGACTTGAATGATTTGACAAGCTACTTAAATTTGTAAAATAAGAATCTAAACGACTAGGCTCGAGGCTGCAACAATAGAACTTACTTGCACTGGTACCAAAAGTTACACATTTTCAAAATAGACACCAGAGGTTGGGAAAATATTTTTCATTGGTGGAGAATGTGTGCTTCAGTACAGTCTCAATGGTTTAATGAGTGAGCTAGGTATTCAGCATAATCCACAGGATTAGTGATTGTTTATAGATATATCAAAGTTCAGCGAAAAGGCTTTGTTACTCAATAATGATGAAGTTCCATCTGTTCTAGCTTTTCATTCCGTGGGTGTTAAAAAAGGTTATGAACATATGACCAAGACTGCACGTCTTTTAAAGTATGAGGTTCATTGCTGTAAAATATTTGGTGAAAAAGTAATTGGTTTGCTGCTTGGATCACGATTCACAAAATATTGTTTTTGTTTGGGGCGGGGCGCAACCGTGATACTCAAAAACATTATGTGGTACAACAGTGGTGCAAGAGGCAGGAATCTGTCCCGGGGAAGAGTAATGTAAGATAAACAGCTTTGGTTCAGCCGACAAGATCTTCTCCTCCCTGACATATAAAAACTGGGCTAACGAGGAATTTTGTTATGCTACTCAACAAGGAGAGTAGTAGACTTGCATATTTGCAAGACCAGTTTCCACAGTTAACTTCTACAGAATTGAAAGAAGGAAATGTTGATGAATCTCATAATCGAAAGCCCATGAGGATGAAATGTTTGAAAAAGACGTTACTGGCGGTGGAATTAACAGCTTGGCAATCATTTATAACGGCTGTATGTGGTTTCCTTGGAAACACAAAGGAAAAGAACTAAACAACTTTGGTCTCAAATTTGTTGAAATGCTACAAAGACATGTGTTGTAGAATGTATTTGAAAATCAATTTCCTCCATTCACATTTATACTTTTTACCGGAAAATCTGGATGATTTTGGGGATGAACAAGACGAACGGTTTCATCAGGACATTTCATGTAGAAGAGGTGCCAAGGTCGTAAGGACCCAGTAATAATGTGAGGTTATTGTTGGTTTCTTGTGAGGGTAAGCAGACAGGAGTACAAGAAGCTATCACGTGCTACTAAGCACTTTTAAGTACAGTTACAAGTATGGCATTTAAATGTGTAGGCCAAATATTGTTTCATGCATGTAAAGAATTCTGAATTAATCTTTATTCGGTATTATACAATTCATAGTCAGTATTATGCCATATATCATTATATCACAATAACAAATGAAACACAATATATTATCTGAAACCTCTTAGGTGAGAACGTAAATGTTTCAATATTCTTTTAACCTGACGTGATAGGAGATTTGTGTGACGAGTTTCAGAATCAGCACATTTTTCCCTTGAGAATCATCTACTTTTGTCGCGCAGGTATGAAAAGAAATTTCTTTTGTTGGGAAGTGTTATAATGGTTCTTTGGAGCTTATAATTTGGAAACGGTTTTGATTATGAACGGAGATTTCATTATTGCATTTATATGCAAATCAGTTCAAAGTAACGAATGACTGTAACCATTATTTGTTAGATATTTTAAGTTCACCGATCCACCCTAAAAAGTTTCAGAAATTAAAATAGGGTTATGTTATTAATTTATACTCTCATTACTGCAATTTTTCTCAGAGAAATGTCACCTCGATTTTATTAGGTTACTGATGATAATTAATCGAAGCTATCTAGAGTTCCAGCAAAGATTTTACTTTAAAACTCACAAAAATTGGATTTATTTCTAAGCCCATATTGTAACAGGCACGAAATATATTACTTTCTCCCATGGAGTTGAATATTAAGAAAATCCGAAACGAAGCAAACTTTTCTTTGCGTAATACGCTTCGGCCTGAATCTTAAATGTTTGAGATAGTATTAATTAAAATAGGATTAATCTATTCCTTTTTCTTTCTCCGCATACTTGTTCCTTGATAATTGGTGAAACCTGAGATTGTGTCATGTCACTAACGCCTTCACTCAGAGTAACTTAGAGGTTTCTTTGGTGCGATGTCTCTTAAATTACCTTTAAATTTGAATAGAGATTTTTCGTTGCAGAAGGCGAATCCCTTTTTTCTTCCCGCTCCGAGTTTAACGTGGCTCTTGAATCTTTGTAGAGTTCTAGTTACCTGGCCATGTATACGTGCCGCATATATGTCTCTTGTAAATGCTTTCATCCATATATTATTTTTATGTTTATTTTTCTCGTGTCTGCTACATTTATACGTGTCTATCCGGAATTAGATGGAAGTGGTTAGATTTTTCATTTATTTAAAGTCGCTTTAACTGCAAGGTTATGTCTCAAGTTCCATTAGAGTTACACAAATAGGTGCAATAAAAGGGCAATTTATAAGTAGGGATGCCATACCTTAATTATTCATAGGAAGAAGTAAAAATTTAAGCTAAAATACAGTTATTTAATAAAATTTATGAAATAGAAGTATTTAAAGCAGTGGAGCTTCAGCACTAAAACATTTTAAAACACTTGTCAAAGTTTAAAAACACTTCAGCTCAGCTTACATTTTAAAAAATTAGGACATGTTTCAAGGAACAAGTTTGCTCATCCAATTAACTTTCAATTACTCTTTCCTAAAATTTATTTACTGAGGTTATCTACAATTATGAAAAATAAAAACAGTTATTAAACTATTACTCCCTAATTATTTCACACATATAAAATTCCATACTATGATACCATGTGTAAAAGAAAAACTGAAGAATATCTTGTTGAATAATATTTTTGAAAAATTGAATAAAGTTTCTCAGTGCTTACTGCGATAAGCTCTGCTTCCAACGTAATGAGTTCTGAAACCACTTTGAGGCGGCGAAATGGTGCCGAAGCAACTTCTGAAGAAATTACGTTTTTCATCAATGATAACATCGTATTGGCTCTAGCCTCTCTGCCTCCTTCCACACCTTCTTGATATAAAAAACAATATCTGTATATGACTACCACACAATATCATTCCCTCTGTTGCTTTTAAACCATCTTTTGTCACCTTTATTTCTGGGAAAACCGCGTAAGAAATGTTTACTGGTGAACTTTCAAGGCAAATCTCGCGAAGGGATCCGTATATGTTGCGCCGCAGTTTTGAAATACCCGTTCCAGTATAAGTCTTAATATATCTTCATCACCAACACTCCCAATTAGACTTCTGCCACAATTTGGTTTTACTCCTTTTTTGGCGGCAACGATATCGTCTGATCTTTTTGTACTAATGCTGCCCTGTGTAAATTTTATTTGTTCCAAAACGTCATCTCGTATTTCGAAGATTTCTGATCCAAACGAATCAAATATCCGTGTAGTTATTTGCCTATGCACAACTTACGGACAATACATGAAATCTTTCATTGTTAGCTAAATCTTGCGATGGTTACAACTTTAGTAAATTTTCGGTACAAAAAAGTTAGAAAGTGTGACAATACATCGACGAATCAACAGTCTGGTGCCTGAGGTGAAAACATTTGTAAGGGTTGCTGCAATCGCTGTGAGTGTGCACCTTATGCACAGTTTCCTGCTGGACAGAGAAAATCATTCTTCTTTTCACTGTTGAATATGTACACATTAGATGTTCGGTAGCTTCATCGACTGTTTCATATGCGCTCCCGTTTTCCAGGATACCTTTGCGCGACGGGATCCATTAGAATAAGATTGTGTTGCCTGAAGCCAATATTCTGTTACACACTGTTTGAAACTCCAGTAGCTGTGGATGGATGGAATATTATCACTGAAGAAGTACTAGAGCACTCACTGAATAGCTGAAGATGAATTGATGAACGCTTTTATGTATGTTGTCCTCCATAATACCATTGAACACAAAATGTAATTTATACTTGATGAACGATCAAAACATTGCTTAAATCTAGGAATACCCTTTTCTTTGTGTGTTCTTCTATACTCTACTTACGATGCATCTCTTCACTGCTGAAACGTATACTAACGGACAAGACGAGAGGATCCGTGGAAAGAACTGTTCTACCGCAATAATCCATGAGAAAATCATATTAAAATTCCTGTGATTGAATTCGTGATCTCCTTAAAATCACTGGTATAACTTTAGATCAAGTTAGTATACGGTACAACAATTGGTAATTGGTTTATAAGGAATATAAGCAATTTTTGTTTTCGAAAAACACAATTTTGTCATAACAATGACATTACTCTTGTCGTACGTACTCTTCAACGAAACAAAAATTAATAATCATTTATTGCTAAATTATACATATGACTAGTAATATTAAATATAGCTAATTAAAACAATTTAAACGTAACAATACCTTGATGATACTGGCTTGGCTTATATTTTAATGAAACTATACCTGCATGCGCTTGCAAAAGAAAGCAAGCATATTAGTTAATACTGTATCAAACATACTCCACAAAAGCAAAGGAAACCAAACTTGACTAGTTTATGCCAGAATTCTGACGATTTATGAAAACAACAGGAGAATCAGTCAGCAACTGGAGGTAACCATAGATGAAATTGTGCACAAGCAGTTATGATTAAAAACCTCACAAGAATACTCGAACCTTTATGCTGATGACAGTTCATTATTTTCAAGTGGTTTTGGCGCGTTTGCATGGTCATCCTTGTATCGGAAATACCACTGTAGTGAAACCAGCTTATTGGTTCTTGCTAGAACAGTTTCTTCCCGATTTTTGTTTGGATTTACCATCATACAGACCAATGACACTCAATGGCAGCTGATGACATTGGTACTCAAAAACTGAGATGCTAACTTACCTATTGATTGTTTGCCACACAATCCTCTTCACCGAGTACAAACTGCAACATGTTGATGGGTAGCCCATGGACTGCTTCAAGAAAAATTTTATCACTAATTTATATTCGCCAAAGTTAGCCACGCTTATTGTAGTGGGCAGTCCTTGGAAATTTCTTATAAATATAGGTAATTCACCAGGTGCTTATTTATAAGAGCGATCATTGAGGTAGTAAGGGTTTTCATACATAGAATATTGGAGCGTCATATTTTGGGTTTGGTATTATATGGTATGTAATTTTAAAACTCAAAATCTCATAATGATATGTCTATTACCAGTGGTGTTATAACAGGCAGTGCTCCACTCTCCTTGTTTAAATGGTATCCCTGAATTTTAAAGCATACATTCGCTCGATGTTCGAAAATTTAACTTAGACCTTGCTCTTTGTCAATATCTGAGTTTACATACCCATGAAATTGATTACGTCACATTATTTTTATTCAAGAGTTCCTCGATACAGGTAGCCGATATCATTATAGTATGGACTCGGAATCAGATGTGACCGCTTCATATCTGCGAAACACTGTCCTCGCTCTACAGTCATAACTGGCAAACACCTTGGAGGTAGAATAAATGGGTTCCTTCCAAATTTCCTTTCTCAATAATCATTTCATTAGCTGTATCACCTGTGTCTACCACATATGGTCCTGCAAGTATTAAGAACGGGCGAAAGACACTAATCCACAAACTATTCTTTGAAGAGATTCTAGATCATCTAATTAATATCTATTTGTTAAAATATGTTAGATCATTCTGAAATTGTTGTTTCTCTATTTGTTTTCTTTTTACCCTAAAACAGAAAGTACTATTAAAACATAGTTTGGAATATTTTCAAATGGTTTTAATAATAATAATAATAATAATAATAATAATAATAATAATAATAATAATAATAATAATAATAATAATAATAATAATAATAATAATAATAATAATAATAATAATAATAATAATAATAATAATAATAATAATAATAATAATAATAATAATAATAATAATAATAATAATAATAATAATAATAATATTAATAATAATAATAATAATAATAATAATAATAATAATAATAATAATAATAATAATAATAATAATAATAATAATAATAATAATAATAATAATAATAATAATAATAATAATAATAATAATAATAATAATAATAATAATAATAATAATAATAATAATAATAATAATAATAATAATAATAATAATAACAACAATAATAATAACAATAGTAATAATAACAATAGTAATAATAACAATAGTAATAATAACAATAGTAATAATAACAATAGTAATAATAATAATAATAATAATAATAATAATAATAATAATAATAATAATAATAATAATAATAATAATAGTAATAATAATAATAATAATAATAATAATAATAATAATAATAATAATAATAATAATAATAATAATAATAATAATAATAATAATAATAATAATAATAATAATAATAATAATAATAATAATAATAATAATAATAATAATAATAATAATAATAATAATAATAATAATAATGATAATAATAATAATAATGATAATAATGATAATAATAATGATAATAATAATGATAATAATAATAATAATAATAATAATAATAATAATAATAATAATAATAATAATAATAATAATAATAATAATAATAATAATAATAATGATAATAATAATGATAATAATAATGATAATAATAATAATAATAATAATGATAATAATGATAATAATGATAATAATAATGATAATAATGATAATAATAATGATAATAATGATAATAATAATGATAATAATGATAATAATAATGATAATAATGATAATAATAATGATAATAATGATAATAATAATGATAATAATGATAATAATAATGATAATAATGATAATAATAATGATAATAATAATGATAATAATGATAATAATAATGATAATAATAATAATAATAATGATAATAATAATAATAATAATAATAATAATAATAATAATAATAATAATAATAATAATAATAATAATAATAATAATAATAATAATAATAATAATAATAATAATAATAATAATAATAATAATAATAATAATAATAATAATAATAATAATAATAATAATAATAATAATAATAATAATAATAATAATAATAATAATAATAATAATAATAATAATAATAATAATAATAATAATAATAATAATAATAATAATAATAATAATAATAATAATAATAATAATAATAATAATAATAATAATAATAATAATAATAATAATAATAATAATAATAATAATAATAATAATAATAATAATAATAATAATAATAATAATAATAATAATAATAATAATAATAATAATAATAATAATAATAATAATAATAATAATAATAATAATAATAATAATAATAATAATAATAATAATAATAATAATAATAATAATAATAATAATAATAATAATAATAATAATAATAATAATAATAATAATAATAATAATAATAATAATAATAATAATAATAATAATAATAATAATAATAATAATAATAATAATAATAATAATAATAATAATAATAATAATAATAATAATAATAATAATAATAATAATAATAATAATAATAATAATAATAATAATAATAATAATAATAATAATAATAATAATAATAATAATAATAATAACAAAGTAAGTCATTTTGCTTACAGCTTTTCAAAATCTGTATGTCTTACACAGCGCACAGATGACTGTTTCTTTATTATGTCATAAATACCTATTCCTTAATCTGTTCCGCCTTTCATTGTTGCCCATTCAATATTGTATATTCTGTAGAAGATGATACACATTTTCATCTCCGTCACCACAAAGACAGCCTCTTATAACGTATGTAATTTAAATGGCCTTAAACCGCTAGGAAGGTTCAGTTTGGAGGGGAGTGTTTTGATAAATAAAATAGAGCCTCCCCTCACATCAAAACGAGAGCTCATGCGTGTTACCCAAGCAAACTGGTGAAGACAAGACAGTTCGAGAACAATAGCACTCTAATACCACACTATGCCATTACTAAGCGTTTAACGATACACCATGAGTGTCTCACTCTATTGCCTTCAATGGTTAATAATATATCTATGAAACGAAAAGTGAGTGGAGGGGAAAATATTTACCAAATTCTTATATCTGAACTAAAATGATCATGTATGTAGTGACAGTTCCAACAAGCGAGAAGAAAAAAGCCTCATCAAGAGAAACTAAACCAAAGAGAGAGAATTTCAGTTTATTTTGCTCTAGGTGCTGTGAGAAGCCCTCTAACTCAGATCTTAAGGAAACCTCTGAGGGCGCTTGTAGAAGTATTCTTTGACACACTATAATTGTTTCATTTGCCTCTAAGGATGTTCCCTCGCAGCTATATATTATCAAAAGGAGCTTTGCAATTGGTACTACAAGCCAGAAAAAGCTTACTGTAGCCAGAAGTTGATTTGAGTATGTAGGACCAATCTTCTTTAAACCGAAAATCCTTGTCACTATAATAAGGGTACTCAGAACGGAATAGCAAAACATTACGGCCAAATTTAAAATCAGCGGTATGCCATATATATTATTTAGAAGTACTGAAATTTTCATTAGTTCAGCGTGTACTTTGCGAAATACACGAATGCGAGTAACAGAAAGTTTCAAATGATGTAGAGATTGTCTTGGATGCTTCATATTGGTGACCTTGATTTCACATGTAGGTTTGCAGTGTTTCTTTGTTATTAGTTTATGAAATAACTTTGATAATATTCTCAAAAGGGCACAAGAATCCATTAAGTTTATTACTTTCTTCTGTGAAATACGGTGAAATGATGTCAGCAATTCGTTGTTCATGTAGTGAAACATATCACCATAAAGTTGAACAAATGTTGTGAATTGTAATAAAGCAACGGTATTGACGCAGTATGTGAAACTGTTAGTAAAAAACGAAATGTCTGGAACTGGTATATTATTAAATGCCCAGGCTAATATCACATATATACCTTCAGTTACAGGTAAAGCTAACATAACCTGCATGAAAGTTCTTCTAATGGGTCTTCTGCGAGCGGTTGTGTCCGTTCCATATAGTTCTAGGTCTATACGCTCCATGTTGTTCAGCAAAGCTATGGCCGTTTTACGGCTTATTGTAGAAATCTGAAGTATTGAGAGAACTGCTGCGGTGGTAGCTGTAATAAAACAAGATGTCTCTGTGATTCCAAACACAAGAGCATTATTGGAAGAAGTGCGAACAGCGTTGATCTTTTGCACAGCGCAAAATACAAGACCCGAGCTGAGAGCAAATGCAATAGCAAGGGAGTACATGATGCTGGGTATTGTTGACTTCCAAGATCTTTCCTTTGTGAATGTAAATGGAGCCATTCCAAATATTTGAGACACCTTGTACAACGTAGAAATGGTTCTGTAGAAACTCATTATTGTATTATTTCAGATTATTTTGCCTGAAAAAGAGTAACGGAGATTAATTTGGTGAGAAAGTGAGCATTGTGTTTTGCCAAGCAACATACTAAATACACGGGCTGCATAAACCAATTCTTGTTTTGTAAAAAGGTAACAAAGATTAAAGATTTGGTAATTTATTAGTTAACTCTCCCTTGAAAATTATTACGAGGGCCGTTCAGAAAGTAACCTCCGATCAGTCACAGTGCGGGTAGTGGGGGGAGTAGCGACGCCATCTGTGCATTCACGCACTCAGCAGGCCAGTCGGCATCAAGCCGTGGTCGAGTGAACGTTATATTTGCGCTAGTTTAGTGTTTGTGGCCGTTTGAAATGTGTGCTGCAATAGAAAACCCCGCCAAATGTGAAGTGCGTGCTGTTATAAGGTTTTTTACAACCAAAGGATATTCTGCAGCAGCTATTCATTGTGACCTCCGGTATCGTTTTTTGCACGATTACGCCCGTCCTCACTATGCTCGCAGAACAACAGCCCTTCTTGAGTCCTTCAAGTGGGACGTTGTCAACCATTCACCTTACAGCCCAGATATGGCGCCAAGCGATTATCACCTCTTCATGCATATGAAGACATGGCTCGGGTCCCAGCGGTTTGATGACGACGAAGAGCTCAAAGATGCGGCTCCAGGCACAAGCGGGTGATTTTTATGCAGAAGGAATTTCAAAGCTTGTGAACAGATACGATAAGTGCCTCAATCGTTATGGAGACGATGTAGAAAAATAGTGAGAAGATGTAGTTGTAAGATGTATATATTAAAATGTTTTTATTTAAATTGGTGAATTTTTTGCAATCAACCGGAGGTTATTTCTGAACGGCTCTCGTATTTTATTATAAATACAACTTGCTCTCTGAGCAACCCAAAATATTGCAAACACCTTGTCTTACCTGTTTAGTAAACATGGGTATTTTTATGTGATATAACTGACTGACTGACTAACTGACTGACTGACTGACTGACTGACTGACTGACTGACTGACTGACTGACTGACTGACTGACTGACTGACTGACTGACTGACTGATTGACTGACTGACTGACTGACTTACTACTTACTTACTTACTTATCCTGCTTACCTGCCTAGTATAGAAGCATTACAGCCCTCAGGGCTTACAATCCAGAGATTGGGATTAGAGGCTCTCGAGGAGCAGGTCACCTTATCAGGGAAATATCTAGATTTGGCTGATCAGTCCAAGGCGTGTTTTGATAGCGACAAAGAAGGTGATATGAATACTATTTAAATATATGAAAGGAAAGGTGATTATGGAGCAGTTAGTGAAATGAATTGGAAACCGGAAAACACGGTAAGAACTTACCTGACACCACTTTGTCTACCACAAATCTCATACGGTTCTTTGGGACCAACCCGGATGGTGATTGATCTAAATGTTCAGCTTCGGCGCTACTCCCTGTGCATAGTATAGCTGGAAAAAGACAGCAAGTTTAAAAACTTGAATATTTACATCCAGAAAACTTCAAGGAATACCAGGAGTTTAAAACACTTATTCTTTTATTCATTAAGTCCAAAATGGTGTACTTATATTGAAATATTAAATCCTGTTACTAAGTAGCCAATAGCTGCGGTTTAAACTGACGGAGAAATAAATTGTGAAATCATTGAAACTGAGGATTAATGAGAAGTCACTATCTGACATTGACTTAGAGCATAAAGGTAACACGTTTATCCTAATTTAAAATAAGTGTCTATGCCTATTCTCACAACAGTTAGATCAAAATCAGTACCAGATTAACAATTCCTGAAAGTGTAAAATTAATTATCAGGATAAACGCTAGAACGTATGGTCGGATATATATTTTGTTGTTTCAACATAATAACATTAGAATTTTTCATTAGTTAATGTAGTTGCTGGAATCTTCCATACTGAAACCAAATACTTACTGGAGCACTGTTGGTGCATGATATGCAATATAGCTACAATTACATTACCTTTTGTTAGTATGTTCATTACATACCTCACCCGCCTGTGTGGTATAGATGAGAACGTGTATATCTGACGTTCTAGAGGTCCCGAATTCGAACCTCGATCAGCTGAGTGAACTGGATAAGGTCTTTCCTGGATTTTGCTTTGCTCTTAAAGAAAAATGCTGGATAACTCTAAACTCTACGTAAGCATCATATCACGCATTTCATTCACCATCTGATATGATTAAAACGTTGTAAGACGTAAATTAAAAAAAAATTACATATCACATACTGGCGTTAAACAGTGATAATATATGTAACGAAGTTATATTTATGAAAGAAGCTTTGTGAAGTGAATGTTTCAAAGCTAGGTTTAGTGTAAGCACCTCCTGTTATTTGGTACCAAAGAGAATTGAGCATATTCTGGAAAAAGCCTCTGTCATTAAGAAGGGTCACTAAAGGACACCGCTAAGGAATGTAAAACCAAATATACAAACTTACCTGTCTCAGAAAAATATTTTACAGCATCTTAATGCAAATAAAGCTAGTGCTGCTGAATAAAACCAAAAAGTTCATTGCCTCAAATTTTAAGTGTGATCACTCTCGATCTTAAATAGGTCTAAGTGCTCCTCGTTTTCTTGTGAAAATAATGCCAAAGTCCTTACAACATAATTGTGTCAGATACAACTTTTAATACAGTGTTTAATGCACCATTCTTAATACCTTAATAATGTAGTAAACATGAGAACTATACTTGCTGCATCATTCTAGGCTTGCGATTTATGTGCTATGTTGTCGGTAGAACTGCTTATGAAAGTTGAATTTTGCCTGCAGATTAATGTATACTTTCCTCAGACTTCACTGCTGTTTCACTTATTATTCCAATAACTTTCCAGTATATTGTTGAAACAGAGAACAAACTGTGACAAAACACTCGCTAAAAAACCAGCAGCTGTCCAGCGAGGTATCTGTTTTTGCTAACACAAGGTAAAACATGCATGGGACATATGAAAGCAAAGTTTAAATTAGCAGAGTTTTAACGATCTCTGTTGTTGCCGGCGATAAGATTGTTTTCCTATGTCACTTCTCCTGTTATGACATAAATTACATTGCACTGGCATAAGCAATAAAGTTCCAAGTTCCTTATGACAGCCAGTTTATTTGGTAATCAACAAAGACCTTCGCTAGAATCGCAACATTAGAGGAGCGATATAAAGAGCTCCAAAACTCTGGTTACGCCTTTGTCCTTAAAATGATTAACGTTTGGAAACTTGAAGAAGTTTTCATTGGAGTTCTTTATATGTTGAGAATAAACAACTTTATTTATCTCTATCCATTATTAAGGTATGTTATTTTTGTATGTATATTATATGCATACAGATAACTCAATCTTATGAACAAAATTTGTTCAGGAATGGAGCCAAAATATTGTGCACTTCTTAAAACGCTTTCTAGTGCAACAACAAGTTTTATTGTAAGAAACTGTGAATGAAAGTACATATAAGATTCAACCGTAAGTGTGTTATACATTTTATTAGATAGTTAAAATATGTATGTATAACAATTCTCGTATGAAGTGTAGGAAAATACATGAATAAAGCATTACTAACCAATGCGAGGGTGATATAAATTCCAGTAGGTACTGCAATAATTATAGTTGCTCCAGTAAAATAAGCTCGTGTATCAACATCTATTCCAACTGTAAATATATGATGAGCTCAAACAACAAAACCTAAAAAACCAATTGCTGATATAGCTCAAATTATTCCATAATTTCCAAAAACAGGTTACAACCAGCTTAATTAAGATGATATTATGTCACAAAGCCATGTTCGTCTATCGGAAATATGCCAGTCTGTGATTCCTGAGGTCGCAAGTTCAAAACCGGCGAACCCATTTTTTTTTTTTTTTTTTTTTTTTTTGCTGTAAAGGTTCTTAAAATGGCTTTCTTGGGAAGGGATGTAAAGCCGTTGGTCCGAGATCATAGATTTGAGGCACATAAAAGTATTTCGGTCCTGATAAAGAGGCCTATGAGCATAATTAAGAACTCTCGCGTACATTGCAGGGATGAGATGTTGAGAATCATAGCAGATGACGAGTGCATGTAAATTGAATTAAATTTCCAGAAGCAAATGCATTGAAAACAGCTTGTTGAAGCACCACGGCTGTATGATGCCACTTTTCCGGAGACCTACTGCTTAATCTCCTCTCGTAAGGTATTATCATAAAATGCCAGATTATCTCCTCAATTTATTTGCTTCTAAACTCCACATTGAGATGTTCTCGTACATCTACTACAAATTGAGTATGTGCCTCGTTCTGCAAGATATAGATTGCGCTAAGAACATCCGAGAGTGAAGTCGTTAATGCTAATAATGACCGTTTTACTTTATTCTTATATTTACCCTCCATTGTTTTCAGTAATTAATACACATTACCAGATAATGAAAGCACATAACATACTAAAAAGAAGCATGAACTGAAAGTCATGGAACATTTGGAGAAAAACATTTTGAGGCAGCATAAATAACACTGATCAACAAAATAAGTGTGGGATGCTACATATTGAATACACTGAAAAGGGTGAGTAGTACGAAAGTTGTTAGAAATGCATTTTTTTTCGTAATTTACGTCCTCCAACGTAAAGTCGTAACGATCCATCGAACGATGGATGAAATTGGTGAAATGATGCTCAAATGAGTCCGGAGTCCATGGAGCTTAGAGTTACCCGACATTCGTCAATCAGAATAAGGGAAAATCCCGGAAAAAAACCTGATCTAGGTAACTCGCCCTAACCGAGATTCGAACTCGGGACCTCTTGAACGTGAGGCAGACATGCTACCACCAGGCTACCGAGGCGGGCATTAGAAATGCATACTTTTCATACATCCATAGTCACATAAGGTATGGAATAAGGTTCTGGGGGGGCTTCAACGGAATCACAAAAAGTATATCGGTTGCAAAAGCGGGCTTTAAGGATAATGGCTGGTGAATCAAACAGAGAATCATGCAGAGAATTATTTTAAAAGTTAAGGGTCATGACTTTAGCAAGTATGTACATATTAGAAGTTACCAACCATATCAGAGAATCAAGGCATCAGATGCCAAACAATAAAAAGATTCATTCTCCTAGTACAAGGCAGAAAGAAAATTTGCATGTACAATATTGCAGAACAAACCTAGCTAAATCCAGTACTTATCACAATTGGATTAAATTGTTCAACAGACTACCCCTAATATAAAAATGTATATAATGTTAATATATTTAAGAAATAGTTCAAAGCATATTTAGTAGAAAATTCGTGTTATTCAATTATGGAATGTGTAAATATATAGTTCTGCATAAACTAGTTAATTAAGACTGTGTGTGAGTGAGCATTATTCTTGTAAATTGAATTGTATTTCTATTGTACAGTGTTGACGATTCCATATCATATAAACATGACCTTAAGGATGAAATAAATGAATATGAATAACCTTGTGGGCTCAGGTGAGAAAGTGAGCTGCAGGGTGAACAGATTCAGATGATGCTGTGCGCTATCAAATGTCTTGTTACCAAAAAAAAAAAAAAAAAAAAACTAAAAGATAGAGCTCAGCAGGGCCACTTAACTCCAGAGAGGAAAAATTCCGAAGGGTACAAAACACCATTAAGCTACAACACCCTAATCGCGAGTCCTGTGCCGTTGCAAAGTGGGCTAGAGTGTGTGCGCCCGGGATCGAAGTCACCCCTGTGGGATTTTAAGTCGCAGGTATAGAACCGGTGCCCCCTCAGCATCGTAAGGAAATTGAGGACCTACGCTAGGTAGCGAACCCTGGTCTAGAAAGCCAACTTTCTGAATGAGGATGGCGAGATTCTGATTATATCTCCTCCCCATATCGGTTGGGTGATCGCCCACCTCTGCATTGCGTATGTGGGCGTGAGGCCGGCAGTGAGGTTTGCAGACTCAGAACCAATTTTGGGCTATTACGACATGGGCTAAGTTTAGCCCAATCGCCATCGCAATGTCCTTAAACTCTGATAAAAAATGAAATGTAGTGAAGAGATTGTGCAATTCGTGGTAGAAAAGAAACGGCTCAAGCATTCGGCTTCCAAACAAGGGATGTCACGAAACCTTATGGTCACTGTTTTAAGGGAATCAAACTAAGGCTTACAGAATGTGAGCCTCATAAATAAATATCGGATGCATGTGAATTTTTCCAGAGTTATACTGCACATGTACTGTAATATTATCTCTCGCACATGTAAAGAACTGCAGGTAGGTATACCCAGACCATGACAACCTCTTCAAATGTCACGTTATAACGGGTCATCAATAACTCAATCCGCACTGGGCTGCTAACCTAACACTCGAGAGAAGTTTGGCTTCCCTAGTTTTTCGCATTCCATTCCGAACCAGATGTTATTGTTTGCAGCAAGTAATCACCCGATGCCACTGTGTTGTTCTGCTGGTTAGTTTGGTTTACTGGACTTGTGTTCTGATGAGTGTTTGAGCTGACAGAAATGTGTTCTACCGAGGAACGTGTCTTTCTAGTGGAAAACGTTTTTAATAAACGTGGAAACCACACCGAGAAAGTAAAACGTAATTTCTTTGCCAAGTTTCCTAATTCAAAACTACCGCACCGAAACACTGCGCGTCATTTAATTAATAAATTTTGGGCGACAGGTTCCATGCATAATGCTGCTAGGAGTGGTATACCCCGTGTGCTAACGGAAAAAAACTGTCAGATATATTGGACAGAGCGCTTAAAATTGCACAGAAGTCAATAAGTAAAGTGTCCTAGAAATGTGATATTTCTTATGTCTCCGCATACAAAGAAGTCAAAAAAGAACTCGGTTTGTACCAGCATGAAGTGTCAGTTGTGCATGAATTAAAACCCTCAGACATCGGGCAAATAGTGCAATATTGTGAATGGTGCACAATAGGTTTATTTTGTATCAGGTAATTGACGAGTTAAATGGAACATGTTTTACTGATGAAGCTCGGTTGCACTTATCAGGATGCATAAATTCACAAAATATGCGAGTATCGTCTACTGAAAATCCCAATGCTATTCAGGAAACTCCTTTACATTCAGATAAAATTGGTGTATGGTGTGTAGTTTCTTGCTCTCGAATTATTGGGTCAATTTGTTCTTTGCACAGCTCAATAATTTAGATGGTTATAGCTCGGATATCAGTTTTCCATTTATTTCAAAGCTAAATGAAGGTGAAGTAAACGGTACATTTTTTCAACAAGATAACGCCACTCCTCATACATCACCTCAGTCTACGGGGCTGTTAGTGGAATTTTTGGGGGAAAGGCTAATTACTAAAGGACTGTGGCCTCCGCGGTCTCCTGATCTTGTCCTTCCCGATTATTTTCCTTGGGGAGCAGCTAAAGCTTCGGTCTACAAGTACAATCCAAAAACAATTAATGAGTTAAAAGTGGGTATAGAAGCTTACATGACATCTGTAACAAAGGAAAAGTTAATTAAATGAATTAAAACGAGTGAATTTGTGTCTTCAGGAAAATGGACAACTTTTCAACAACTTATTTATCCCTTTGCGCCACATATTGTAGTAAAGCGTAGTAAACTGTGTTTTTTTCCTCGTAATTTCAAACTATGCAACTTACCTACTGCAACATCCAAGGACTGAACGAAACAAATGATGAACGATGGACGAACTCCTACTACATAAAGCATTTAAGTCTTTTTTGAAGTTCTATCCCTTCCAATTTAAGAGATTAACATGAACTTTGTGAAATGTCGCCCGGGGGCCATAGAGCTTGCATTTATTTTTGGAGATCTATTCCCTCCAGTTTAAGATACATTGCACGATGAATGAAATATGTGAAATGTTGTTGATATGAGTTCAGGGTCCATAGAGCTTACAGCTACCACGTTATCTTTAACGATAAGGGAAGGCCCTGTAAATAAACCTTCGTCGTATAATCTCTATCCGAGATTCAAACTCAGAACTTCTTGAACATGAGGCAGACACACTATCCCCACGCTACTAAGGCGTGCTGTTGTTTCAAAATGCTACTTTTGAATAATTTCAATTTTAAAAACATATATTTTTTTAAATGTGAAGTTAGTAGGTAATTGTCAACGATATGACAGGAAGTTTTCAGCATAATTGCTCCACATGAAATGTAATAATTCGCACACTTTGATTTTGTAAATGGTTGTTACGATTTATATTAAAATAACACATGTTTAACGAAGGTATGACATTCCGCTCAAAACATCCGACAGCGACATTTCAATGGAAACACGTTTTAGGCCGGTGGATGCCACAAACACAACTTACAGAAACGGCTATGTGTATTTTTGCGTATGTGAGCAACGTATCTCTGAAACAAAAAGTTTTAAATACCGAATGTGGTAGTTACGCACTGCAGCATTCAAGCATTAGACGAGAAGGTACACGTTGAAAGACTGACAAACCCATACTAAAGAGAAAATTTTAAATCTTCTTACACCACATTTTCGGTCTAACAAATTTCTTTCTGGAGAGAACGAACAAGATACTACTCTTGAAAAGTTTGAATTTTCCAACACCTACACACAATGTTTAAACAATAAGGGGCATAATTTCAGGTATGTATTCACTATAAATTCACAATCAAAATAGTTTATTATTACGTGTGTCCGGAAATGCTTCATTTGCAAGTTATGGCCCTCACAACACTGAAATTTGCCGGAAAGTTTTTCTTTCGTGAGCTCGTTGCGTGAAAGTAGACATTAACAGGGCACCCTGACAGTGCGTTTCGAGGTGAAGGTTACATTGAGTGTTCTGTTTGGAGTGATATAGTGCGCCATGTATTCCAATCAGTAGCTGGCAGGCAAGCCTTCATGTATGGTGGACAGCACTGCCTCGCTGGCTCGTCCTTTGTACCAGCAGTAATACCCATAGCGACAAAGTCCAGCTCGGACATCTCCTCCATCTGTATAGCAGGAGATTCTGAACGTTATTAACACGACTTCTATCAGCACACGATTGTGGCATTTTGTGAAAACGTAGACAATACTCCAGCAGTTTGGGATCGTGTTCGCAGATCAATGGGACATCGCTGTGAGGTCTCTGTTCAAGCTACAGTTGGACATTTTGAGCATCTTCTGTAATAACAACGACCTGCGGAAAGGAAAAGATTCCTGTGAATTTCAGTGTTGTGAAGGTTATGACTTGTAATACATACATGGAATTGTGACCCTATTTTTGAAGTATCCTGTATTTTTCAAAAATGTGAAGTCATTATTGTTATTTATATGTGTTCTAGGCATCAATAGAAAATTAACTTTGAAATCTATCTCATACTGACCATGTGATAAAATATTTGACCGCTGTACTCCGAGCTGCAATTGTATCTATAAGAAAATATACAAGCATTGATATAACCTAACTGGCTTCCTGCTACCACTTAGAGATTCAGAATAAAAGGAATACAGACAAAAGAATAGAGAAAACAAAGCGAATTATTTTATAGTTTATCTCGACTAATAGCAAGTACATGATAACCTGTAATAAGAACTTGTTGAAATACGAACAGAACAGTCATGCGAACGACATTTATTAGATGTTTAATTGATTGACGCCGAGCGGGCAGTGAAAATTGTATAAATGAAGATTAAGTATCAAATCTTATCACTAGAGCCCGGATTTTATGTAATGACAATTTAAGAAACATGTACATACATTTTAAAGAAGGCTTGTCAGGTTGTTAAAAGTGAAATATGTTTTATATAAAATATGAGTAGCTGGCATGCTTAATTTGTAAGATTACTCACTCAGACTAGGCAGGTGTTCACCATTCCTTCCAAAAGCGCTCTTTGGTCTATGCTTCAGAACATTTTCAGTGGAGGCTGCTACAACTACTGTCGGCGGACATAAACTTGACTTTCCAAGAAACTTAAGGCTCCTACTCCTGACGATCTCCTGGTTTTCAATACCAACATCTGGGACCGGAACATTGGAGCTGGACACAGATGATTGGTTGTCACCTGTGATATTAACTTGTTGGAGTTGCTTCATCTCTGGATGCGAAGCAGTTGACCTGGTGGAATATTGTGGCAAATACACTTCATCTTGTATCTCATTTTCTGGGACAATGTTCTGATTACTAGTTGTCTGTTGAAGAAGGTGTGCTTTCTCTTCCATCTGCTTCCTGGGTAACCAAGATTGGTTGAGGTCTGGGTTAACTTTAACTGGATCTGTATTATTCATAGTAATGGGTTGAACTTGTTGTTGACTTGTGTTGACTGGTTTAATAAATTGTAGAACACCATTCAAAGCTGGTATTGAATATATGGTATATATACGCCTATAAATACGCCTCAAGTCTTCTATATTACACGGAAAGGCCTATAAATACTGTCCAGAAAGCTCTAAATACACCAGAAAGCCATTAAGTACGTCCTGAAAGTTTCTAAATACACCTCTGGAAGCTCCTAAATGCATTCCTCCACCACTAAATATGTCTCAAAAGCTTATAATTACAAACTCAGAAGCCCCCTTAATACATCCCGAAGCCACTAAACACACCAGAAAGTCACTACGTGTATCCCAAAGCATGCTAAAAATAAACTAGAAGGACAATAGATCCTTTAAATACATAGTTTGCGCACGGCCACCATATTGCTCTTTTGGGTCTGTTCCAAAACACTCTAATCTACCCTACTGATAAGGCATAGCACAAAGTTAACCTATTATTTCCACAATTCTTTGTCAATCCACTTTTTACAAAGGTTTATGTACCACTAATGTCAGTTTGATGAAACAGAGTCTTAAAGTCATATGGTTCTGTTAAGCCTTTGCGCCGCATATCGTAGTAAAGCGTAGCAAACTTAAAAGTGGCCTGCGTCGCATATCGTAGTGCAGCATATCGAAGCTGTGTTTGTCTTCGGATGCCCTCTTACGGCATGCATCTTAACTTCCTTGAAGGTTACTGTTTATTTCCCTGTATGGAGAGTCTGAGAAGCACTGGGGTACGTTACCATCAGTTCTTCGTTATGTATAGACTAATATTAAGAAGTTCAATTTCCGGCTTCCGGAAATTCCGGTTTTCAATTTGCTAGGCCGTAATTCTGTAAATGACCACGTAATGTCACGTACGGCCTTCGGATTGTAGGAGTAGGATTAGAATTTTACTACGGAAGGGATTCGGCCATAATGCTGATTCCATTGTAGCTATTCTCCCAAGTGGGCACACCCGGGAGGAAGGATGAGGCGGGAGGACAGATAAGGACCACCCTCAAGAGACTAGGACAACGGACACGCTCCCCTACTCCGGGACGCCAAAAAGCCCAACATGCAAGCCCCAAAGGTCCCTGGCTGGCGGTCCCGAAATGGTCCCAGCAGAAGCGCGGAGACCGCCAACCGACCTACCGAAGGAGGAAGTAGTTTACCTCAGAGCATATCATACAGCCATGCACCGCCGAAACACCCGTAACATTTGTAAACTGAAATAGACCAACAGATGAGGGATGATGTGAAATGACAATGGAGATGGAATGGAGGGACAGGAAATTCAGGTGATGTTACTTAAACTGCCTAGAATTAGCATAGAGACCCCGAAAACTTCCCGAAATGCGCCATGGGTCGGCTACGTAATCGAACCCGCGCCTCCCAAATGCGAGTCAGAGATGAAGCCAACTGAGCCATCCCGCTCAGTGTAAACAGTATGTGCGTAAACCGACACTGACTGCAGACGAAGGGATACCAGTCTCTGTTTTTCAAGAATTACGAACGAAAGGGACTATCCCGAATCGCATGGCAGTGACAGAGCGTTAGCGGCAGTGTAGCGGTGATTTTGACGTTAGCGATTTTTCGGTTCCGCAAATCATTGCATCCATCAAAGTGATCATTTTAGCTCTCCTTTACAAAAATTTAAACGTTTACGTTCTCTCTAGTTATGTGCGACGATGTAAATGTAAGGTATTAAGAAACTGAATACTTAATCCCTGTGTCCACAGTAATCTTTGGTTTTTATTGCAAAAAATAAATGTACGGAGCTTTTTCACTCGAGTAATCAAGATAAATTGGGAGAAACCAATGAGAGGGAAATTAGGGCGTATTTGAGGATTTTTATCTCCATCACAATGGTTGATCGGTCCGAAACTGGAGAAAATGTTATACAAAATGTTTGTAACTGTCTCACTATAAAGTGGCAATTACGTTCCGTTGCTCTGAAATGCTTTCGCTGTATTTTCGCATTAATGACGAAGAAGCTAAACCTAAATGGAGAGAAGAGAATTTAATGTATACAAAATTCGGCACACGCTTAACAGTGTAAAGAAATTTAAAATGAACTTATTTGGGCCGCGACCTTGATGTGACAAACACTGTTAAGTTTCAAAGGGAAGTTTCATTTGAAGAAATATATTCCGAAGAAACCTACAAAAGACGGAATGAAAGCGTGGCCTATTTCAATCAGAAAAGATAGGTATCTCCTTGACTGTAATGTGTACAGCGGGAAAAAATAAAAACAAAATACCGTTGGCTCATTTTAGCGGAAACAGGCTTTTTTCTGTATATGATCAAACACTACTCAGATCAGTGACGTATTTAATTTTACAATTTTTTTTAGTTCCACATTATTTATTAAAATTTTGTTTAAAAAAAGGCATATGCTTGTGGTACAACACGAACAGCACACCTAAAACTCTAAAACTGAAGGGAGGCAAATATTGTAAACTTCAGAACAAGGGAGTGACTACGATTGTTTGGCATAAAAGTGGAGACGTTTTGCTACTCTCCGTAAAGTTCAGATCAAAGAAGAGGTGGTAAGGACGTAAGAAAGAAAGGTGAAGAACAGGAGAAAGGGGACATTCCATAACATAACACTAATAAATTAGCTTCATGGCATAGGGGGTGTTGGCCTGGTAAATCAACGAAGGTTTTCTATGGGCTAGGAACGCAAGTAAAAATGGTGAAGATATAAGTTTTACTTTTTTGTAAATGTTTTACACAGAATTATCAGGGCCGTAGTGGTGGGGGAACGCGGATGTACGCCGTCCCCCCATTATTTTTCGGAAGGGGACGCAATTAACTTACTAATAACATTATTTATACTTTTAATACGTTACATTTTTTAGATTAACATTAAAAATACAGCAAAAATACAAAATATACACATTCAAAACACATGCAAATAATGTTTATGATTTATGACTATTAACGGACCTCCAGTGCATATGTGGATCCCAGAGGATTAAATAAAAGAATGGATAGAAAGTCGTAGGCATGCTTAGGACAACCAAAGCCGGAAGGCGAATCTACAAGTGCAGAATTCCGATCGGCTCTGATTTTAGGTATGCGTCCCCCAACTATTTTGTTAGGAATACAGCCCTGAGTATTCTCATTTATGACTTGAGCAACAGAGCTGTTCGAACAGCGAATGGAAGCCTACTGCAGCAACATAGGAAGAATCGTGTAAATTAGTTGTTCGGAAACGCCACATCACGCAAACCTATGGGTGTCAGAGTTGCGTACCTAAGGCTGTAACATACCCTTCATTGCTTCATAAATTTATGAACATTCAGGGTCGGGTGAAAACGTACGTTCTCTGCTCCGACAAAAATCCAGGAACTCAGTCTGGGCGCGGCATTCAAAAACAATACAATTTTCAGGAATGTGATCTTCGGTTAAGCCGAACAGGGTACTTTCTCCACTGTCACCATGAAAGACGGGTATGTGTTAAATGTGTAAAGAGAATATTGTAAGAAGTTATTAACTATAAGTTGTGCAAATATCCTAAAATACTTTCGTATATTCTTTCCCCAAAACAAGAGAGTTTCGAGGCGATAAAGCAGGGCTACAAATTAATAACACAGATGAAAAATATGGTGATTACTAAAACATGTTCCTAAATATACATAGAAATATAATTTTTAATTAAAAAAGTAATCATGCTGTTCTAACTAGATCCAAATAAGTTTATTATTTGGTCCTTTCTATGTTAATATATAATTTTTGAATTCAAGCTCAGGTTCTGACGATTTAAATTTAAATGCCTGCAGAAGCAGTGGCCTGACTGGGGAAAAACTTCTGAATACCCGTGGAGGAGTAAAGGGTTAAATACGTAGGTTGCAAATTATTTTGCTATATCAACTTTCATGCATGTCACATCTGAACTTCACAGCATCCAGTGCTGCCACTGGATGATAACCCGATACTACACCTTGCCCTTGCGTCTGCATACACTTGCAGCCTGCTTCGGTAGTGTAGATGGTAGCGTGTCTGAACCAAGTTCAGGAGGTCTCAAGTTCAAATATTGGTCAGTGTGTGTAGCTATGATAAACATTTTATCTGAGGTTTTTTCTTATCCCAAATACAAATGTCGGGTAACTCTAAGCTCTAAGGGCTCCAGGCTCATTTGAACTTCATTTCATCCGTTTCATTCATCGTCCAATTTGACTGAACGTTGGAAGACCTAAATTAAAATATGAGAAATAAAAACATGCACTTGCTATACAATACTGCACTTGTTCTCAGAGTACTACGTTACGTTGTTTTCGATGTTTGTACATTTGATGGCTGAGCTGTACATCTAACGCCATTCATACTGTGTCCAGCTAACTTGTATCACATGCGCACATCTTGAGCGCACATCTCCCCTGAAATCTCGTGTGTCCTTTCACAGGTAACTCATCCTAATCGTTAATCGAACTCGGAATTTGCTCAGTATGAGGCAGATGGGCTACCTCTACACAATGGAGATGAGTCTGTTGAGTTTGTTCAATACAATATATATTAAAATAATGTTTAATTAAAATTGATTAGAGTTAAATATAAATAATTTAGTTTGAATGTTGAAACGTTGTACTGAATTTTTGCAGCATTCTATATAATCCAGTGTGCCCGACTATAAAAGACAAGATATTCTTAGAGTTCTTCATATGACGATTACATGATACGCACAAAGTGTAATGAGCATTTATACATAACTATTGTACTAAGCTTTAAAAGGTTGCAGGGAATTGAATTACTCATAGAGATTCTCTGTACGGATTACCATCATTATTTTTACTCTCAAAGAACGAACTTTGAAAGTGATTGTAATTATATTAAAAGCGTAGGTAAGGGAGAATCTGGTAGAAGCAATACAAGATTAATGTACAAACGCTGAGCTCTAGTGTATTCTGTGCATCGGCTCTGCTTAGCATATATGGAAGCCCGTGTTCCGACCTTAAGAGAAAGCAATTTGGTAAGTGCCTCTTTCCTAAGGACGTACGCAAAACACGGAGCTTATGTACTCTTACACATTCAAACTGGTTGAAATTTCACTTTTCTGGACATTATGTCCATCTTCTGACATAAACACACACACACACACACACACACACACACACACACACACACACACACACACACACACACACACACACACACATTCAGGTTCATACATAACTAAATTTAAGTGGACATTTGGAAATGTTATGTGTATGTAATGCTATGTCTTTATATTAATTTCAGGTATTTAAGAACAATCAATTACTTTCTAAAGAACGTATTTGTAAAGTTTACAAACTCCTTTTGAAATTTTTGGAAATATGAGGAACACGTGTGCTCCTTTAGAAATACGAAAGAATAATGTTTCGTTTCATATTTTAGGTGATGTAACAGTACTTCAAATTTTAGACCTATGACGTATAGTTCATAGTAACGTCGCCTCAATTTGAAATAGCGACATTATCAGATGTGACGAAGCCAGGACTACTTGAATAAAGCAGACGAGGACTTCTCGTACCACGGGTGCCTAGAAGGGATGACTACGGGTTAGTTTCGGGTCGCAATCAGAGGGCTATAGTCTGCATGGAGCAGGTAGGGTAATGAAGAGTGACACTTATAAGCTCGTAATTTTGCCCTTTAGATGTTAAATCCCTGTAGAAACCATACACATACGGGGCAATTGGACATAAGAAACCGGTCCTTGTCTGTATTTTAACTTCGCTTCCTTAATCTACCTTAATGTATATCTTACAGAGCTTATACATTTTAAATGTCACCCTCCTTCAACTAAACAAGGAATGTGAGATTATTCCAATTGACAGATTTAGTCACCAATTAGTATGGATTTATTTGGATGGTTTACCCGCGTTCGTTCAGTATGCGAGAACTTACTTAATCCCTTTGTCGTTCGGGCTACTCCAAAAGTAAAACTCTTACGAGTGATAAGGATACAGGATTTGCTTTCAATTTAAAACTTTAGAGTATTCAAGTTAACAGTGATAAAATTTACATGTTATATACTTTTCAAGCTTATATTGTGACGACCTGATCTTAGTTTGTGGAAATTAAGGAACACATGGTGAGGTCGAACATGGGAGCAAACACTGAGAGCAGAACTACATGCTTTGGCGAGATGTTGGGTCTTTCAGTAAAGGTTTCATTTCTACAAAGCTAGGGTAAGTCTAATAAAATGTGGCATTAACTTAATAAGAATATTTACTACAACAAGTAGATTACATAGGCGGTCATAACGGCCATTTACCTGTCCAGAAGTGTAGTCGCCTACATATACATGATACTCAGCCAAGAGCCAATTTAAGAGAGAGCGTCTATCGCTTACAGATTATTCATCTAGTCATAAAGGAGGGGAGGTAGTTACGTCACACCTTCTACTCAAGTCACCAGAGTGTAATTAATACAGTTTGTGACAATATCACATATGTTATTGTAGTTCATATACTCTTTTTAATGCAGTTAGTTGAAAATATATTTCATAAAATTTACCTATCTCACCACATTATGATATAACCTGGAGGTTATATAACGAAGTTTAGGCATATTGAACACTTACACTGGTATTTGTGTCTTCCCTGATACAAAAATCAGCTTACGCCACAATTTCAGGTATTATCAAACATTTTCTATTTGAAATGCACGTAAACTATAATTGCTAAAAGCACAGAAAAATATTAAATAATCTATATAAATTTCAAACAGGTATAGATTAATAAACTGAAAAGTCTGAATTTGAAAATATTTTGATAATGCCTAAACAAGTTAACCATAAAATTGTGCGTTACGTTTAAATGACAGATTAGAAGCGCCATTTCTTTAATATATGTTAGAATTTTTAAGTGCAGACGAATACTTGTCAATTCGTTCCTTTGTTTTGAAATCGGCATATCTGTTTCTTCTTTTGTTAGTTGCGAGTTCATGAGACGGTTTCCAGTTAGTAATATTTCAGCAGCTACAATGACACAGACGCATATTTTCCTAATCACTGAGTAGAGAAGGGAAAATGTGTGCTGTTTGTCAACGTGGGGTGTTTGGAGTGCTCTGTTTCTTCATGTAGAAGACAGCAGTTTGGTTCATTATGAATTTGAGTATGGAAATTTAAGTTAGCATGTATTATTTTATTCCACCCGATACAGCTTGGATATTTATACAGAAGTTCAGCAGCAAACTCTCTCTCTCTTCTCTCTCTCTCTCTCTCTCTCTCTCTCTCTCTCTCTCTCTCTCTCTCTCTCTCTCTCTCTCTCTCTCTCTCCCCTCTCTCTGTCTGAACGTACACAGATGTTCTCTTTAACAGGGCTAACGTGGATTAAGGGGCACGTTGCAATTGGGGAGAAAATTAAGAAAATATCCAATTCCTTAGTTTCTCCTCATATCCACCTGAAGCCCTTGGCCACTTTTGCTTTTCACTAACTTTTCATGCTTTGTATTCTTACCTCATTTCTTTTTTTATTCTGTACCCTATTATAATCAGTACACACCTTCAGGTCTAATTTCACGAAATACCTTTGCTTAAAGGGCATTCCATCCGAGAACCACACAGTATTTTCGGCTGCGAAGATGTGTGAAGGACATCGGTGTGAACAATCATTATAGATGTCATCCGAATCGCTAACCTAATCCACATCGATCTCCTTTTCTCACAGTGTTTTAAGTATACTGTTTTCTATCTATTATTACTTTCTCTGTTATATATAGTGATGCCGTATTTATCAGCCGTATGATTGAATTCGATTTTAACAATGAATAAAATGATAATTAAATTATAATGAGTAAGTAAGGTGAAAGAATTTAAGATAATGAATATTACAGATGGATAAGTTCATGAAACGAAGCAACAGCATTTAAATTCAATTACTAGAATGCGAATAAGTATTTTAACCCAGAGCTATGTAATAAAGTTGCTGGTCTATATGGATGAAAATGTTCCGTCGAAAGGCTGTGGTCACGGGATGGGTCGCTACCTGGGTCATTAGTAGACCGGTCCAAACCTGGCCCAAACCAGTATTTCGGGGAAATGTTCGCGTGGTTGTAGCTCGCTAACTAGAGTTTTTCAGAGAAATCCAGCTGGAGGCGAGGCTATATCTGTTTTGGTAAGGAATATTAGGTTTTAGCGTCGGTCTTCTAGTCTGAGACGTGATACCGTGTAGACGTGTTTTGCCTGCCGGGGACACAAACGTCGGATTGCGCCGAGAAGTACAATCAGTAATGAGAATCTTATTAAGTGTGCAAGACCTCCCAGCAGTGAATTAAGCGGCGAAGTATACTTTCAAAACAGTGTTAGTAATTTATTCCATCGTGATAGATTTCAGCAATTCAGTATAGTTTTAACGTGATAGTGGAAATCTAGAGTAATTCGATCTGACCGCGGCGGCAACTCCTGGTGAACTGTGAGCACGAAACGAACTGAATAGTAAAGCTGACACGATGAACTGTGTTGTTTTTATTTCGTCAACCTATCTCACGCATACCCTGTAGATAGCGTGGTCTCAGCTCTAATGACTAGCCAGGGCAAAGAATAGTCAACTCATAGAGCAATCTACTAGGCGACCAGACTACCGGGATCCAGGCTGCTAAGGTCACATCCAGAGTGGCTGATACCCGAGACAGAGTATCAGCAGACGCAGCGGGGGAGGTAAAAGGCCAAAAACTTGGCGAACCAACGTGGCGCTTCGAGAGACGAAAAGCAACCAGCATCAGGACCGTCGGAAGCTCCAGCAGAACACCAAAGGTACTGAGTGTAACATTTTAGTGTTGTTGTTGTTGCAATGAACTGATGGAGAGTATTTTAAGAAACGGAAAGGTGAAAGGTCGGTCAAATTCACAAAGCATGGACGTGCAGGGGAGTACTATACACATTGTTAAAGAGAAAGTAGCAGAAATAGGAGAAAGTGCTCAGAATATACAGAATAGATTAGAAAAGACAATGGAAAGTAATAATGCTCAGGGTTTAGAAAATAACGTAGGAAGGGATACAGAATGTAGTAGTAGCAATCAAATTGTACAGGTTAGTGTAGCTAAGGAAACAACTAATAATAGCCAGGGAGTAGATGTAAATGACTCAGATACGAATATGAGTATGGTAGCCATGATGAAAGTGATAATGGAGAAGTTAGAAATAAATAACCTAGAATTAAGTCATAAATTAGAAAGTACGAACCAGAAATTAGAAAGTAATAACCAGGAATTGTGTCAGAAATTAGAAAGTACCAACCAAGAATTAACTCAGATGTTAGAAAGTAATAACCTAGAATTAAGTCAGAAATTAGAAAGTACTAACCAGAAACTAGAAAGTAATAGTTGACTCTATCTATCAAATATCTTAGCCTATAGACGGCTAGTGTGGAGAAATGATTAATTTCCATCAATTAGCTAGAAAGTAATAGTTAGAAATTAGAAAGTCCTAGTCAAAAATCAGAGGCAGGACAGCAAGATTTGGTTAGGAAGCTCGAAAGTCAGCAGAAAGCATTAGAAACCTTTCAAGCAGAGGTTAGAGGGGAAATCGATCAAGTTAGACCTGAAGTACGGGGGGAAGTAGAAAGTATAAGAATCGAAGTTTGTAATCAAGTAAGTGAGAAGTCAGGCAGAGAATACAAGAAATTACGAGAGGACGTAGCAAAGCAATTTGAAAAAGAGAGGGAAATAGTTAGCAAGGAATTAGACCAAATTAGAGAAACGGCTAGCAAAGAATCAGGGAAAATAGAAGTAGATTAGAACAAGTAGAAAGGGAAATTAGAAGGCAAGGTAGGGGTGTAGACGAAATAAATGAACAAATGAAAGAGGTAGCTACAGAAATTAATGGAATGAAGGAAACATTAGAAAATTTGAGGTTGTGTGTAACTGAACCTAATTCTAATGCTAGTCAGATAAGTGAAAGCTCTGCACGAAACGAAGCGAGACAAAGTGCCTCAGCCGACATTTCGATGCTTAATATGGGTCCAAGTACCTCCAGTTATGAACCCAGAGGTAATAATGTACATGTTGAAAGGAGTGGTGGTCAAATGCAATGGCCAAACCACATCTTAAATGAAATTGTGCCACCTGTGTTTGAACATTAGGATTCTGATAATCCTAAGAATTCTATGAGGAGTCTGCATGAATATTTTTCTGTAAAGTGTATTCCTGAACAGTATTGCATGACAATTGTTAGGAAATGCCTTAAGGGAAATGCAGCTAACTGGTTAGAGGTATCAATGGGAAACGATAATAACTTCAGGACCTTTGAAAGGTTATTTATGAACAGATATTGGGGACATAACAGGCAGTCTAGCATAAGATTAGAACTGAGTAGTGGAAAGTATGACCCAAGAACTGATCAGTCGATGGTTAATTATTTCACGAAACTTGCTAGGAAATCTAAAATGCTGGATCCACCCATGAGTGAGCAAGAATTAATCGCCATTATCACGACACACTTCCCAGAGGCACTCCAGAACTATTTAATTATAGCTAAACCCGCAAACGTCGCCACCATGATCGATTTGCTGTTGGCATTGGAGACAAACAAATCAAAGAGTAAAAATGAAAGTTTCGCTAGGCCTGGAGCGAGCAACGAAAGGGAAATTTCAAATAATTTCGGGCAAGGGGCACATATCAATTACAATCAAAACCAGGATGTCCGAGATAGATACCGAGGTCCCGCACCCAGAGGAGGAAATTCGCAGTGGGAGAACCGAGGCCGAAATAATTTTGACCGCAACCAGAGGAACCGCAACGGGCACGACTGAAACAGAAATGTACAAGTAAATTATGTAAAAGCGACGAGACATGAAAGGAACCGAGGAGGATGGAGAGAGAAAAAAATAAGACATTCAGGAAATGACTACTGGAAAGTCGACAATGTACCAGAAGTTAGGCCGAGGTCACCCAGGCAGGGAGAACGGAGCACGGGAAATGGTTACTGGAGGGTCGACAACATTCCAGAGTTTAGGCCAAAGTCGCCGCAGCACGAAGAAAGGAGCAGGAGCGGTAGAAATTCGCCGATAAATGGAGAAAGGGCCGAAGCCCTACAAGTAACCAGGCAAGTGTTCGAAAACCGCGGCCATTCTTCTCAGGAAGCAAAATTGGAAGGAAAGAATGCAACGAGAACTGGAGCTTACAGCAAGACTCAGGGAAACTATGTACCCAGTCAAACGCGCCTTCAGTGAAGACTGGGAGGAAACTATGTGAACCGTATGCGAAAAATAAGATCGTCAGAGGGCAAATGATGTTACAGAAGGAAACCAATCTGAGGAACAGAAGTGCAGACAGTGACAAAGTGTTTGAATCACCACGAATAGCAGTTGCCATTAACGGAATTCCGGACACTGCAATAATAGACACTGGAGCTAACAGTACAGTGTGCTCACAAAAGTTTTATGAAGAACTAATCAACCGGGGTTTGAAGATAATGTCTTTATCAGTAAGCGGTATATTTTGTTCACTAGCTGTAGGGAAGTGGAAAGAAAGAGTGAAATTTCAAGTCATGCTCAACGTAGAAATAAATGGTAGAATTATTGAGGTTTTGTTCCTGGTCGTACCCAGACTCGTTACCGACATAATTATAGGATGTGATTGCCTGTATAAATGGAAAGCCATTGTTAATTTCGAGAATTGATTTGTCAAGTTAGAAACAGGGCAAGAAACAGTACTGGTGCCATTTGTCGACGATAGCGGTTCAGAGGAAGTTGTACGAGATGAACGTGAAGATGAAATCCGGGAAGACGTATTCTTTGTTCAGTACATTAAAATTGGAGCAATGGAGCTTGGCGAAATAAACGTCGAAGAATATGCTGCCGAATCGAGTAACAATGAGATGTACGATGAAGATGTTGGAACGATTAGGGAATATGTGGAAGCTAAACCCCGAGAAAATCCCGCCAGGAATTGGAATTATGAGACTACAAATTTGTACCGCAAGGCGGAAAACTACGAAAACGTGGATGATTTGTTCAGAGAAAAAGTCAGTCAGGCTAACTACCTGAATACAGCGCAGAAAGAAGAATTATTTAGAATTTTAGTACGACACCAGGAGGTATTTTCGGATAAACCAGGAAGATGCACGAAATATATTCACTCTTTCGAAATGACGCCCATAGAGCCGTTTACACATAAAGCGAGACCCATACCATCCGCTATTCTGGAAGAAGTCGATAAAGTGATAGAAGACATGCTAGAAGACGGGGTTATCGAAATTTCAGACTCCATATACGTGAACCCCCTGTGCATAGTAAGCAAAGCCAGTGGGAAAATTAGAGTAACACTAGACGCAAGAAAGCTAAACAAGCATTGTAAACCAGACAGATTTAGACCCGAGAGCGTGGATGCAACGTTGAGCAAGTTGCACAAAGGAAAATTCTTCTCTACCTTAGATCTGACTGCCTCCTTCTGGCAGATTCCACTTAAGAGAGAATTGAGAAAATTTGCTGCATTTTTACATTCTGGAATTCTTTACCAGTTTACCGTCTGCGCATTTGGAATGAACACAAGCGGAGGCGCATTGTTGAGAGCATTGTATGCTATTTTTGGAGAAACCATAAAGAAATTCGTGGCTCAATATGTGGACGACTTTGTCATATTTTCGTTAGAAATTGGTGAACATCTGAAGCACCTTGATTACGTTTTAAACCGGTTAAAAGCTGCCAACATGACAATTAAACCAAGTAAAACTGCGTTCTTCGTAAAACAAACCGAGTTCCTAGGATATGTCATCTCAGAGGAAGGTATTAGACCAAATCCGGAACGGATAGACAGCATAAATAAAATTCCGGCTCCGAAGAATATAAAGCAGTTACGTCGATTCCTCGGAATCCTCAATTATCAATCCAGATTCATTCTCGACTTCGCAACTGTCGTAGCCCCTTTGAGACAGTTGTTGAAGAAAGATGAAAAATGGCGATGGACGCAGGATGAAGAAGAGGCCTTTCTGAGTGTTAAAAGATTATTCACAGCTTCCATTTTGCTGGAAAAACCCCGGACAAATCGGCCGTTCATTATTTTCACAGACGCGTCGGGATTGGGATACGGAGCGATTATGACCCAAAGGGATGAAGATGGAACGGACCACTTAATAGCAGCAGCCTCCAGAGGAATATCCAAAATTGAAGCACGAGCGTGCACGACTGAGAACGAAATAGCTGCGATTTATTTTGCTTTGGTGAAATTCCGACAATATGTTTACAACAACCCCATCATTGTGTATACCGATCATGTGAGTCTGGCTTTTATGAACTCTTGCAAGCTAACCAGTACAAGAATATCGAGATACGTGCACGAGATTACGTCACACCAAATAGAAATCCGTCATGTTCCGGGGAGACAATATCTTCAGCGACCTGCTATCCAGAATATAGACAAACTACCCAATACCAGACACGATCGACGACCACAAACACGATGTCACGGTCTTGTACCTAGACACAATGGAAGGAAGATCACTCACGAAAGAATTGTGAAACTTGGCGAAGCTCCAGGAAGAAGACGAAGAATTGCAGAAATTTCGAGAAAAGGCGTCACCGATCACAGCAGAACTAACGGAGAACATTGGAATATACAACGGAAAAATTTACAAGTTCCACGGACTGACAGAACCGAAGTGGAAAGTCATGATTCCGAGAGGGATCGAAAACCGGTTAATTACCGCATATCACAAAGCCTTAGCACATACCGGCAGTGAGAAACTAAATTTGGTAATAAGTGAACACTGCTACATAAAACACTTAGCCAGAAAAGTACGGAAAATATGTTCAACTTGCGACATGTGCCAACGAGCGAAACCATTCAATGTGAAATTCGATACAGAACCTCAAGCGATTTTAAGAGATGAAAAGAATGCGCTAGTCACAGTGGACGCTCACGGAGAATTACCTCGAGGTCAATTTGGGTGCCGATACATTTTTGTACTTCATGATGTCTTCACCAAATATGTAAAAATATACCCCGTAAGAAACATAAGCAGCAGGACTTGTGTAGGGAAGATAGTGAATGATTATATGCCGAAATACGGACCAGTAAAAGCGGTCTTGTCTGATAACGCGACCGTCCATCGGAGTAAATGCTTTAAAGGAACCCTCACAGATCACGGAATAAAATTATATTATTGCTCATCCTATTTTCCATCAGGAAACCCGACGGAACGAGTGCTACGCGATATTGGGATCTATTTCAGGATACTGACACATAAGAATCACAAAGATTGGGTAAGATACTGTCCAGTCATTGAAAAGATAATAAATAACACCATTAATGTGACTACAGGATTTGCACCCGTAACACTTATGTTAAACGAAGAACCCGAGCCCATCTTTAAGGAAATTGAAAAAAAAAGTACTTATTGAATATGAAACCCTAAGTGAAGAACAGAGAGCTAAATTAGCTTTCGACAGAATAAAGGAGAAGGCCGAAAAGAGGAAATCGAAGAGAAAACGAAGAAGGCACAAATGGAACCCAGATATAGGTGATCTAGTATTAATTAAAGATCACAAGTTGTCCTGCGCCTTGAAGAACAGAAACAAGCGCATGGAGTTACTATATAAAGGTCCTGGGGAAATTATTCAAAAATTTGGGGAACATACATTTGAAATAGTAGATGCGGTAAATAGAAAACTCATGGGTAGGTGGCACAAACAACTTCTCCGTCCGTACCGGACATAAAAAAATAATCATGCAGAGGTATATAGGATAAGGTATAGATGAAAATGTATACAACTCAATTAATGAAAATGAATTCAGACGAACAAATATATATAATCTTAATGGTATCCAATCACAAAATATCGAAATTGTGAAGAAAAAAAAACTTGTGGTGATAAGTACTTTTAAGACTTTAAAGTGAAGTAGAAGTGCAGTGAATCCTATGAAAATAACCAACTCAAAGCAACAAAACTGCGTACCAAAACAATTTACAAATCCTAGAAGGTGCAAGGACCTTTGGCAAATTACACCTTTATATAGAATCAGAAGACAAACAGATTTTGTAAACTAGCTTAAGTTTTACGTAGTTCATAACTAATACGATGTAAACGTTCGTTGTATGACGCAAGAAAATGTAAAACTTTCAGAAGTGGAGTGTATATAGCGTATGGTAAACTAATATGTATTGGATTATTTCAGATGTGAAGTGTTGAAAACAAAATGAAATTATGTACTAGTATTATAAATTTTGTCACTATGATTGTATGTAACGCAGCTGAAATGCGAAGAAAATTGTAAAGTGAACCAGACTTGCCGACGTGTGGAGTTGTTGATAATAATAGTAATGTTATTCGGGCAAGGACGTTCCATTCTTAAATTATGGGATAATTAAATAATGAAACGGGGGCAGTTTGATGCCGTATTTATCAGCCGTATGATTGAATACGATTTTAACAATGAATAAAATGATAATTAAATTATAATGAGGAAGTAAGGTGAAATAATTTAAGATAATGAATATTACAGATGGATAAGTTCATGAAACGAAGCAACAGCATTTAAATTCAATTACTAGAATGCGAATAAGTATTTTAACCCAGAGCTATGTAATAAAGTTGCTGGTCTATATGGATGAAAATGTACCGTCGAAAGGCTGTGGTCACGGGATGGATCGCTACCTGGGTCATTAGTAGACCGGTCCAAACCTGGCCCAAACCAGTATTTCGGGGAAATGTCCGCGTGGTTGTAGCTCGCTAACTAGAATTTTTCAGAGAAATCCAGCTGGAGGCGAGGCTATATCTGTTTTGGTAAGGAATATTAGGTTTTAGCGTCGGTCTTCTAGTCTGAGACGTGATACCGTGTAGACGTGTTTTGCCTGCCGGGAACACAAACGTCGGATTGCGCCGAGAAGTACAATCAGTAATGAGAATCTTATTAAGTGAACAAGACCTCCCAGCAGTGAATTAAGCGGCGAAGTATACTTTCAAAACAGTGTTAGTAATTTATTCCATCGTGATAGATTTCAGCAATTCAGTATAGTTTTAACGTGATAGTGGAAATCTAGAGTAATTCGATCTGAACGCGGCGGCAACTCCTGGTGAACTGTGAGCACGAAACGAACTGAATAGTAAAGCTGATAGTATGAATTGTGTTGTTTTTATTTCGTCAACCTATCTCACGCATACCCTGTAGATAGCGTGGTCTCAGCTCTAATGACTAGCCAGGGCAAAGAATAGTCAACTCATAGAGCAATCTACTAGGCGACCAGACTACCGGGATCCAGGCTGCTAAGGTCACATCCAGAGTGGCCGATACCCGAGACAGAGTATCAGCAGACGCAGCGGGGGAGGTAAAAGGCCACAATAGTAAGAATTCCAGCAAAAATTTTCATCGAAATTTCTCGGGTAGTGCATTCCGGTACCCCTACAATCTTAGAAAAACTCCAAGAGTACGTTTGTGTGCATGTGTGTGAATAGTATAACTAAAAATAGAAATTGTTTAAATACAAACTGGGAGTTTAAGTGCACCAGCTTTCAAGGACGAGACACGAAGATTTTCTAGAAAATATCCTTCTCCCCAGACTATCATTTAAATGGACTATTTTTCGAAGAGGTTGATTTTTCATAAATGTTTCTAACAATGTTGATTAAAATGTCGCAGGTGTCAGGTTTTCATAAAAGAATAAATTTTACATATTGAAATTCTTGAAAATGGCACCAAAAGTCCTCTTTATTCTGGACGATTTTTGTACAGCAAATTTTCGTATAACACTGGTAAGAGATAGATAAAATCTTACTGCACAAAAAGTAAAGAGCTCATTGAAGCACACAATCTGTCCAAAGGCTCTTCTGTAGAATAAATTCAGATGTATCTCCTGTTATTTTTCTGAATTTACTAACACTTATTTTTCTCAAATCGAAATTGGTTGTGTGTTCATTTATCTCTTGGCCATTAAAAGAGAACGGAATTTAAGGCCACCACTTAGTGACTAACCTTGATCTTAAAGGATTCATCTTACGTTTTAACCTTATTCTATTCTCATATTCCCCAAGAAAATTAGGAATAATATAACTTATGCAAGAGTTTATCTTGATTATAATTAAGCAGTTAGAGGAATATGTGTTTGTATGAAGAGTATGGACAAGAGTAAAGGAAATTCTAAGTGTACAACACATCGCATTTTCGTAGATTATATTCAGGTAGTTAAATGACTTGCTTCCTATTGGCTGTAGGTAACACAGGTTCATGGTACGTCGCAAATTTAAGGAGACAACGCGTGTTGGATTCCAAGACTTATTTCTTTAGCCATTCATAGTTTAAGTCCATCGAATGTGCGGGGTTAAAAGCTTGTGATGGTTGTACAGATACCTCAACCGTGTTTATTCAAACAGTAACATTTGGGTAAAACGTAAGAGCGTTCTAAAGATCGCCGTGTCTTATCAAACAGATAACTCTTAAACATGGGGCAAGTGGAAATCTTGAAATATTCAGGTATAATCGTAAGTGGATACCCACTTAGGCCACCGACACAGACTTCTTCCTCTCTTCCATCGCCTGCGGTGCCGTAGGTAGTAAAAGCGGGCGTTAAACACTACACATTTCATTTCCTCTCTTACGAGCAGATGAACAGCCTTGTACTTCACCTCGCATAAAAAGGTAAGACTAACGCAGTCTCTTCATTCTTTAAAGTTCAGCACTTCAGTGGGCATCGCTGTATGACTATGTCTGCTTAACCACCACAGTTCTCAAACAATTATTCTCTCTCTCTCTCTCTCTCTCTCTCTCTCTCTCTCTCTCTCTCTCTCTCTCTCTCTCTCTCTCTCTCTCTCTCTCTCTCTCTCTCTATAGAGAGAGAGGGATAAAAAGACGCGTTCCACGTCAACGTCAATACGTGGAACGCGTTTCGTTAGCTCCGTTCTACTGAATCCTCTTATAGCTATAATGATGATGAGGACGATGATGATGAGGATCACGACAACGACTACGACGACGATGATGATGATGATTATAACGAGAATTTTCACACATTGTGTATTATTTTATGTCCCGTGCACAGGGAATTAATTTTTCATTTTTTCACACTCTGTAATGTGTATGAAAAGTTGAGTCTCATAATTAAACCTGCACAGATAACCGAACGGTTAAAGACGAGTACGTACATAGGAGATAGTCTTACAAAGGTTTGAATCCCAGAAATCATTTTGATTAATTTTTATTTGTGAATTATAAGGTGTGCATAACACATACTGTAATATAACTTCCAATTGCTAAGATCTACTTTATTATATTGCATTTATGCTCAAAGTTAAATACCTAAACACCGCTATTTAAAACTGGCTGAAATATGTAAAATCAAATAAAAATAAAATTTAACTTAGTCTCGTATGTATAAATCCTCTGCTTCTATTACTGTCCTGTTCTGCGAGTCGGGGATGTGATAAAATGCCCAGTGACATTTTCACGAGAGTATATTTCACATTATGTGGCAGCACCATTCATAACAAGTGAATATCCCCGAGTATTTACGCAACCAACATTAAGGCAATTTTCTAATAACATTGCATTTATTTTGAAAGCGATATGAATATGTTGTTTACGTTTTTATAAATGGATGTGTTTAAAATATTATTATTTATCTTCTGAAAGAAAATATAAGATACTGATTTTAAAGAAGGAATAATAAAAATAAACACACATATCAAAAATTCGAACTCATATTCGTCCACTTACGTACACTTGCGTTTGACCTCTCGGCTACCGGCCAAGGCGCAAAGCATCTCCTTATCCATCGTATAACATTGAAATGAAACCAGAGTGGTATCAAAGCGAATATTGGAAAAAATTAATTGTTCTTTCACACTAGCCGAGTGTAGGCCAAACTATGGAAAGGCAGAGTCGGACTGAAAACTTCAATGCCATAGCCGGGATAAAAGTCATTGCATTGTTCAGTGTGACTTACCCTTCGAAAGCGTCTATTGTAAAGGCAACGTTATCGAATGCTTCCAATGTTTTAAAAATTAAAACTTTGTTTCTGTCAGCTGCTCATATTTTAGTCTATGGCTTCATATATATATGTAACTTGATGTGGCAGCTGAGTAAAGTTACAGACTCAAAGAATTCGTCTGGTACTAAACCTGTAAGAAGACTGGAGGTGAATTATATAAGTGGAGTAGTTGATACCAGTACAATCAATAGCTTCACATGTATAAAATAATCGTCAGTCTCCTTTAAGGATTGGCAACAGACTAATTCCTTTAATGTGCATCTTTACTCACCTGCCACCTCAGAAAGTAAATTACGTTCAGAAAGTAAATTCTGTTTGGTAATAAAAACGGATTGTTTACAGATACAGAAAAAATATTGATTGCAAAAAATTCTAAAACTCTTAAACTACTTTTCCACATAACTTCAGAAATTTTGCAGGCTTTTGTCATAGCGAGGCCCAAGTTTATGTATACCTTCTTCATAGAAGTTTGCCGCCGGTGTCTTCAACCAGTTGGAAACATTTTCAGCTCTTTGTCATTGTTGAAGTTTTGACCTCCAAGGAAACATTTAAGATGCAAAAACAGATGAACGTCGCTAGGAGCGAGGTCAAGACTGTACGCGGGTTGGTCAAACACGTCCCAGCCAAAACGCTGTAGGATGTTTTTCGTCGCACTAACCATCCGTTTTTTTTGTTTTGAGTTGCTTAGTAAGAATCTTTGGAACACAACGTCAGCAAAGCTTACGAAATTTCAGTTGTTCGGTAACAATTTCATGAACTAGTGATCGTGAGATTTGGGGAAATTTCATAGCGAAAGCACTAATTGTAAACTTGCAGTTTTCCTGGATCTTGTCATCTATCGCGTGAACCAGTTCTTCTGTAACCAAAGATGGACGCCCACTTCGTTCTTCATCATGCACTTCACTACGTCCTTCATTGAACTCTCTTTGACCCATATTCTCATCATTGTATCATTGATCGCATTTTGTCCGTAAACATCGCAAATTTGCCGATAAATTTCAATTGGTTTCACTTTTCTAGCATTCAGAAAACGAATCACAGATATGATTTCACAAGCGGCGGGATTTTCTATCAACACCGATATTGTAAACAAGCACAGCAAAGCGTACGTGACTAACAGCGATCTCACAATGGCGCACGTTTCTTCTCCTTGATACAGAGCGTCTACCGCGCATGTGCGGAACTGCGATCGCAGCGCTGCAACGGAGATAAAATGAAACAGAGCTTACTTTCTGGAAGCCCCTTGTGTGTGTGTGTGTGTGTGTGTGTGTGTGTGTGTGTGTGTGTGTGTGTGTGTGTGTGTGTGTGTGTGTGTGTTAAATGTGTAAGAAAGATGCATTTAAGAAGTAAGTTGTCCATATTGGACAGTTTAAATGTAGATACGATCATTTATAAAACCTTTAACCCAAGAACACGTGTTACTGACACTTTATATTACTAGTCGTTTGCAACCAAGTTCTTTCAAGAATTTCTGACGTTTTGAACCTACTGATATGCTGATGGAGTAATATCATTAATAACAGTAAAATGATATGTAACAAAGTGGTGTTACATTTTGTGCACGCGCGCACGTGTGTGTGTGTGTGTGTGTGTGTGTGTGTGTGTGTGTGTGTGTGTGTGTGTGTGTGTGTGTAAATGCTGTAAATATCCTTTGATTCTGGTAGAACTTAAGTTCACGAATTCTTATTCTGCATATGAAATAATAATGACACAATATACATATGTATATAACCAAATGTTATATGCTCTATACATAATTATGTATATGTATATGACCACCTGTGTATATAACTGATGCTAATTTGTTAATATGTGCATTATTTCTTAAATACTATTTTAAATATAGGAATAGATATTATATCTGAAATTGTATTCGTTAGTCAATTCTAGTGATTTACATAGTGTAACAAAAAGGTATGTCAAAATTTTCGGAAAACAATTTTTGCATATAAAGGCTAAAAGTTTTATAAGAACACAGGTCCGGAATTTGTTTATTTCCATGGTAGAGCTCCTCTTCTACTCTGCTTACACAATGGGATGTATGATACGTAACTGTCCTGTGGCAACAACCCCTCAACAGAAGAGTGGTTTAATTGTACAGTAGTAAACATTCACTATTACATCTGCTTGAATTGGGAGGAGATGCATTTCACCATTGTTGCCATCGTGTTATAGCACAGTGCGTTGTCCGCTTATTAGACACCGGTACTCAGTTCCTTGCTTGTCGTAGCGTCGAGCATTCAGGTATGTTCTGTGAGTTTCAGGTGAAGTAACCTACATTTTAATCTACAACATGTAACAAATGGAATATCTATATTTCGATTTGGTAGATTGCCATTTAAAGTACGTATTAGTGGAAGATAATACACTAGTGTGTCAAGCGTCGAATCTTTTATTACTCTGTCTTTCAGGTACAGGAACATCCATTCTCTGTTGATGTTTAGGCCGGGATTGTTTGTGACTGTTTAGTGGGACCACATGTACTATCACATAGTCTTAATGGACAAAGATAGAGAAGGTACCTACAGAATGACTTACCTGTCTTGTTGCAAGATATTCTATTAGTAGTAAGACCGGGCATGTACTTTATGCACGATGGAGCTCCTCCTCATATCAGGCTTTCTCTCCGTCCACTTCTAAATATCAGATTTCCTGCTTCATGGATAGGAAAAAAATGGACGAATTCCGTGGCCTCTACAATCACCAGACTAACACTTACTACATTTTTATTGGGGAGGACATTTTAAATCTTCTGTTTATGCAGTTCGAGATGTAGAGAGTCTTCGTGCCCTTATTGTGGAAACCTGCCAGACAATATGAAGATTATCAGGGTTAACTCAGGACACTAACATTGACGGATGCATTGGAGATAATGGAGGCACATTTTGAGCATGTGCTGTGATTTCTTGCTTTCCCACCGTTCTGTCACCGACTGTTGTTTTATGGGGCTCAGCTGTAGAAAAAGGAGGGCTATAAGGTCGAGTAAACTACTGATTTCACCGTCCTGGTCTATTTTATGAACAATACTCAACAATTTGTGGTGCAAATCAATGATTTATGCCTATTGTAATTGATAGAACTTCTACTAACGGTTTTCTCTAAGAATAAAATAAACAATATCTGGACCGATGTTCATATAATATACCCTTACTCTCTATCTGAAAGAAATACTTTCTCAAAATTTTGGCATAAACTTTCATTATACCCTGCATACGGATTTAGAGTGCTCCAAGTCAACTCATGTTTAGAAAACAAAATCTTTGCATTTCTGGGATGACAGAAAGCTCAACAGTGAACATTTAAATATCGCCGTTATATATTTAGGTTTAGACGCTGTTTAAGCAGCTGTGCGGGAATGTTGAATAAGATTTTAATACAACCCTAAAAGCCCATCAATTTTTATTTATTTAAAGCCTTCAGCACTTTATATTATATATTGTCTTATTTAAAATGCATTTGTAAGACTATGAATTATTTATTTGGATGGCTATTTGAATTTTTGAAGTCCTGTTTAATCTCAAATCAAACTTCCGGAATCTTGTACAGCCACTGAATCCAGAAATTGGCCATATTTTGACTACACAAGTAATGCACAGCTCATTTGAAACACAATTTGTCCCGCATGTCTATCTATAGCGTTCACTGTTATCGAAATATTCGGTAATATATCTTTATATTTTCCGGGAATGAACTTTCATACGGCTTGAAGCCCGCCTCGGTAGCGTAGATGGTAGCGTTTCTACCTCACGTTCAAGAGGTCCCGAGTTCGAATCTCGGTCAGGTTGAGTTACCTGGATAAGGGTTTTCCGGGGTTTTCGCTTATCGTGATATGCGAGTGTCGGGTAGCTCTAAGCTCCATGAACCCCAGAATCATTTGGGTATCCTTTCAACCATTTCATTTATCGCCCGGTATGATTCAACGTTGGAGGACGTAAACTGCCAAAAAAAAAAAAGACCCGGTTTGAATGAAATAATGAAAGACTGGAAAAATCAATGCTATAGCTATGGTCTGAACCACGGATCTCCAGCTCTCCGTGCGGTTGCTCTAACCATTTGAGCTACAATGGCCAACGTGCCGACATGACATTAAATTCTCCAATTGACTCATATGTTGCCCGGTAGACAACTAGGGGTTCTCATATGCTATGAGACACGCACCTTTTTTGGCGACTTACTGTGCTGTAAGTACTTAAGTCCCAGGCTTCATAGTTAAACCACTATGTTATACAGGTAAATTTAGGGAAATAATATTTTTCCTCACTAGCCGTGCGTAGGCTACGGTTTGAATGAATGGAGCCAGACCAAAAATTCAATGCCATAGCCGGGATTTGAACCACGGATCTCCCGCTCTTCCTGCGGTTGCGCACACCATCTGAGCTACTATGGCCAACATGCCGACATGAAATTAAATTCTAAAACTGACTCATATGTTGCATTGAATTTTTCAAACTGGCTCTGTACATTCAAACCTTAGCCTACACACGGCTAGTGTGGAAGAAATGATTACTTCCATCAATTCCATACGGTTTGTCTAATTGTATTTCCCCTGATTTTTTCCCTGCATGAGCCTAGTCGTAAGAATATCTGACTTAAACATGAGCCAAACCTTGTTTGACTTTATAAATGTAACAAAGCCCATATTACACATTTATATTATTTATAGATAAGATTTCGTCCTATTCCTTGAGTGATTAAGCGATGATCTATTAGGCAGAGGGTCAAATTGTTTAATATAAATAACACCATGCCTTAAATAACAGCATGGATAAACGTATTACTAACCTTACAACAAATTTTGAGAAATGGTTGAATGTGAGTTTTAGTGTTGGACAGAAAGACGTTTAATGCTTACCTCTTTGCATCTGTGACCTCCCCTTTTGACAGTTTCCTACCGTCGGCTTTGCCGTAAACTAGACTACGGTGCAAATAATACGAAAGTGAAATTGACAAAATGATATTTGATCATCACATGTGTTTATTACTTGTTAAGTGCCAAGTTATATGTCTGCATGTTCCTCAAAATTACAGCGTCTCTTTTCTAATTGAACTGTACAACTCACAGTAAATATTCTCCATAATCAAGCGGTTCTCAATAACTTTAATTTCATCAATAATATAATATAAATAAATTGACGGTGAAGTCCTAATAGCTAGGGCGGGAATGAGAAAATTAAATAAAAATGTGAATTTTTTTTAATTTAATGTTTTTCGTCTTCAGACTGTAACTCATTTCGAAGGAATTTAAGGTATTATAGTAACATGCGCAGTCTACTAAATAAGTGCAATATCACTTACTGGACACCATTCACGGAAAAACTGAAAATCGATGCAATACTCGTTAAATTTAGAAACGTACAAGATGAACTTCTAAATGAGTCAGACCTAGGATTAATTTGCAGTTTTTGTATATTAAACTGGAAAGTTTCTTCCTGTTAATTTAATTGTTCCAATGTTGGTTATACTTTCCTATCCACTGAGAGGGAATAGCAACGTGTTTTCACTGTAGATGGCCCTCAGTACCGCTCAAAGTGTAAGGACGACGTTACTAAACTACGAGTATGCATAAAAATACCCGAATCTTGAAACAGGAACTTTGGTCCTCGGATCAATTATTCATTTAATTATGGACTATGTTTAATAATTATACATAAATTTGAGAACTGTAACTAGCTGCGTTAGTGAAAATAAAATGTTAGACTTTGATGTAAAATATTGTAATGAACCTGGGCTGATATACGTGAAAAACACTGCACTCTCGGACGACAGTCTATGAAGGGCGGATGTCAGACAATCGAATGGAATGCTAGCTATTTACTGTACCCTTACGCAGGTCAATAACATCTTAGTTTTTCTTTGTGACGCTGTGCTGTGTGTATATAAGAGGGTAGCAAACCCCATTGAGTCCTCGTTTGTTCCTCATTTGTTGCTCATTGCACTTTGCAGTCAAGTGTATTGCATACATCCGTCTGGTGTGTCCGACGACGTGTCGCGTCCCGTACAATCTATTATAAAATGTCCGCCGAAAGTGCAGTTATTTAAGGGTGCCTGGATTCCATAAGTGTAAGGACAAATTAAAGCAGTTTAGAGATTATCATTGGTTTGTATTGTCTCAACCTTAACACCCTGAGAACCCAAAAAAAGAATCCATGCAGGAGAAGCAGCTGGAGTCAAGGGTAAAGCAAGCAGCCGACGACGACGTGGAGACCGAGGAAGGAGTCCCGACGTAGACCCAGGTACGTGCAGCCGTGAGACGGAGATATAGTACTGCCGCAACCTTTAACGATTCCCACAATTATGTCTGCATTATTTGCAGTTATGTGAAACAGTTGGGAAATGAAATGAAAATGGAGTGAGTCATAAAATTGCACACACTTACTTAGCTGGAAGGAGAAAAAAAGATTGATGTAACCTTACTAACTACCCATGATTTAGCATCATCCTAGCCACACTTATGGTATAAATAACCTTATTTTAAATAATAATCGCATGTTTTAGTAATAAATCCAAAAGGTTGCTACCGTTTTACACGCCTCCAAATCACCTTATGGAACTAGATATGAAACAGTTGTGATTATGGCAAGTGCCAAGGCAATGTTGGATTTATTTATTTTTGATTACTATTGATATGTTTGAAATGATGGGAGTTTTGTTTTAATTGGTATAATTTAAAGGTGGCCATGACCGCAGGTTATAAACAGTTAAGGAGAATGTTAATATCCAATTTAGATAACTGCTAAATTAAATATAAGGATAAAATAGAAAAGAAAATTGTTTTTAAAATGTTATATTTGGAAAATTAGAAAATTATACAATTTTAAATAAATATATTGCCCACTAAAAGGTGATACAGATTATAATAATTAGTTACCATGGTAATGAGAAAAATCAGTAAGTGATGAGGAGAAGAAAGGTTTTTTTCTGACCTGATCGAAGAGTGAGCAGAGGCGCGCGGTAATCGTTGCATGAGCTGTACATAATCAGAGTTGTATTAGATTACGTTTGATCATCGTAGGCGTTGTGCATTGCAGTGAATTTAAATTAAAGAATAACTTGCACATTGTTTTTATTATTTCCTTAACAATGAATTACACAATCCAAGTATCCGAGATCACGATCCAGAGAAGATCTCATGCAAACCGGAGCTACAAAGGACACCACAACGAGAGCATCATCACTACCAGTAAATCTTCAATCCTCACTATCAATACATTTGTAGTAAGAATGCTACAAATAGAACTTCGAGAACATCATCCCACTATTATCCTATTATTGGCCATAATTGCGGTTGCAAATATGAAGTTACAACAATCAGAAAAGTATGCTCGTAGTTGCACCAATGCCCGCCTCGGTAGCGTGGTGGTAGCATACGTTCAAGAGGTCCCGAGTCCGAATCTCGGTTATGGATAAGGTTTTTTCCGGGGGTTTCCCTTATCCTGAAAGACGAATGTCGGTTAACACTAAGTTTATGGACCCCAGACTCATTTGAGCATCATTTCACCCATGTCATTCATCGTCCGATATGACTTAGCGCTGGAGCACGTAAATTACAAAAAAAAAGGAAAAAAAAAATAGTTGCACCAAACATTGCAAAGCGTGAGTGAAACAAGCATAGTACAGGGCTCTCCTGAGATTAGGATGACAGTGAACGTAAATAGTGTCACCCGAACGTCGGAATTCCCGATAGGACGGGGCGTCAAATTTCGAAATCTTCCGCCGCCAATTCGTCGTAGTGGCCAAGCACAACAAATGGTCACCAGAAGAGGAGGCCACTCAGTTAATAGCCAGCCTCCAGGGACAGGCCGCGGAAGTCCTGAATGCGGTACAGTCAACGGGGGCGCCCAAGGACATCTGGGAGGCCCTGGAGAATCGTTTTGGAAAATACCGCTTAGCCGCAGCGTACCGCAGCCAGCTAAATGCAAGGTCACAGCCGCCAGGAGAGACGCTACAGGAGTTCGCCCTGGCAGTTGAACAACTGGCTAGCAAGTCCCTAGTTGACCCCCTACCAAAGTTCGTATCCACGGAAGCTGCCTACACATTCGTTGCCGGGGTACGAGACACGGAGATTCGTCAGCGCATAATGCTCGGCGATTAAAAAACCATCCACGAGGCGCTAACGGCAGCATTAAGGATGCAGACGTACAAGGTAACAGTTGTCCCGACGTCGAGAACGAGTAGTGTCCGCTACACCGGAGAGAGAAGAAAAGCCGAGGGACGCCGGCGAAAGCCTAGTTGCCTGTGTTGGGGGTGTGGACAGCCCGGACATCTGGAGAGAGACTGCCCACACCAGGAAGAGCAGCCGGAAAACGAGTAAGGGCCGTCGTGGAGAGGGGCACGTCGGCGCCATCACCACCATCCCCTCTAGTGACACTGCGCGCCGTCAGCCGGCGTATGGATGACAGCCTCATCACTGACGGTTGGGTGAGAGGGAAACCGTGCCGCGTGCTCGTCGACAACGCGGCGCCCTTGACCATCATCAGAGCTGACGTGGCCAAGGGTTTGCCGCGGAGGAAGCCGAGTCGAGCATACCAGCATGTGACGGCATCGGGTGACACATTGCCTGTGGAGAAGGAAGTCCTGCTAAAGTTGACCTTGGGACGGAGTGGCGTGCGTCTGTGGGTGTTCGTCGCGGAGGTGGCTGAGGAGGTGATTCTGGGACTGGATGCCCTCAGGATCTACGAGGCGACGTTTGACGTCGGCAGGAAGGTCCTGCGGCTCAGCGGAGAAGAGTTGATACTCCGTCAACCCGATGAGCGCCTTGGAATCTGCAGGGTCGTCTTGAACGAAGACGTGGTTGTCCCCGCGAGGAGCGAGGTGGTGGTGATGGCGCGCCTAGAAGGCCAGAGAATCAGGGACATGTTGCCTGTACTCGTACCAGAAGACGCCTGTACTCGGACTATGTGTAGCCAGGGCCTTGCTGCTGTGCCGAGAGGAGGTGCCAGTGAGACTGCTAAATTCAACGGACACCGATCACGACGTCCAGGCCGGGACGGAGTTGGGAACGTGCGAGCCCGTGGTAAGAGTAACAGTAATTGAGAAGACAAAGGAGCCGGTGCCGACGCAACACCTGGGGCCCCGGCTAGAAGGCTGACTGGAGAGGGCAGCCACCACTTGACCGCAGAACAACTGGAGAAAGTTCGGCAACTGCCAAGGTGATTCCAGCGAGTCTTCAGCCAAGGCGACAGTGACTGCGGCCGAACGGACAGAGTGCTTCACCGCATCTACACCGTGGACGCCCGGCCTATTCGGCAACCCCCTAGACGCGTCCCGCTGGCGAATCAAGGGGCGGTAAGAAACATGCTGGAAGACATGAGATCCAGGGGAATGATTTAAGAGTCTGACAGCCCATGATGTTCCCCTGTAGTCTTAGTGACAAAGAAGAACGGCGAGCTACGCTTCTGAGTAGACTACAGCTATTTGAACGGCGTCACCCGGAAGGACTGTTTCCCCTTACCCCGGATTGATGACACCCTGGACACGCTAGCTGAAGCACAGTGGTTCTCGACCCTGCACCTGAAGTCGGGCTACTGGCAGGTAGCTGTAGATTTGAGAGACAAGGAGAGGACCTCAGAGCCAAGGGCTCTGGCAGTTCACAAATATGCCTTTTGGCCTCTGCAACGCACCAGCTACCTTCCAACGCATCATGGAGTCAGTGATGAGAGGACCGACTTACGACGCCGGCCTGCTATAACTGGACGACATCATCATCATCGGTAGACTGTTGAAGACCATCTCGAGAATCCGAGTAAGGTGCTACAGAGATTGCAGGCGACCAACTTGAAGCTGAACGCGAAAAGTGCCAGCTGTTCCGCTAGGATGTGAACTACTTGGGCCACATAGTCTCAGCAAACGGAGTGGCCACAGACCCGGGGAAGATACAGGCTATGAGAGTTTGGCCTCGCCCAAAGGATAAGAAAGAGTTGCGCAGGTTCCTGGGCTGTGCAGTTAATACTGACGCTTCGTAAAGGGGTTCTCCAAAATCGCCAAACCCCTCACCCGCCTGACAGAGTAACACGGGTCTTATGTGTTGACGGAGGACGCCGAAGACGCCTTCCAGCACCTGAAGAAGACCCTGTGCAATGGTCCAATTTTGGGTTTCCCACAACCGGGTGGCGCCTTCATTGTGGACACCGATGCCAGCGACCATTGCATTGGAGACGTCCTATCACAGATCCAGGACGGCTATGAGCGGTTGCTAGACTATTACAGCAAGACGCTATCCAAGGCAGAGAAGAACTACTGCGTCACGCGACGGGAGTTACTGGCGGTAGTAAAGACCTTGGAGCACTTTCACAAGTACCTGTACAGTCAGCTATTCCACCTGAGGACTGACCATTCTGCCCTAACCTGGCTATTGAGATTTAGGAACCTGGAAGGCGAGACAGCACGTTGGGTCCAGAGGCTGCAGGAGTACGACTTCACCTCGGAACATCGTAGAGGCCACTCTTGAGAGAGGTGGAGGCAGGGACAAGACCAACCTGGGAGGACATCGCACCTACAAGTCGTACTGGGCCCAATGGGACTCGTTGAAGACCACTGAGGGCGTGCTGTCCCGGGTATGGGAATCAACCGATGGGAAAACGCAGAGAGGACAGTTAATACGTCTCCGGTATATGGTCCCCGAAGTCTTGGAGGATTTGCAAACCGGTACTTCAGGACGACACCTGGGAGCGAACCAAACGATTAACAACCTACGGCAGCGCTACTGCTGGCTGAGGCACCGATCAGACGCTGATTAATGGTGCCGTCACTGTCACGTGTGCGCGGCGAGTCACGGCTTCAGACTAGGAGCCAGGGTCGCATGCAGCAGTACAACGTCGGAACGCCATTCGAACGGATAGCCGTTGACATTGCTGGACCATTCCCAGTATCCGACTTAGGTAACAAGTACATGATGATGGTCGTGGATTATTTCTAAGTGGCCGGAGGTGTATGCCATCCCGAACCACGAGACAAAGACGATCAGAGACTGCCTCGTGGAGCAAGTGTTCTGCCGATTTAGTGTGCCGTTGGAGCTCCACAGCGACCAGGGTACCAATTTTGAGTCCAACTTGATGCAGAAGGCACAAGAAAGGCTTGGGGTTAACAATACCCGCACAACACCTCTACATTCCCAGTCGGATGGCATGGTAGAAAGGTACATCAAGACCTGAGGAAGGTCGTGGCCAGCCATGAGCGAGACTGGTACGTCAAGGTGCCACTGTTATTGCTGGCCTACCGCTCGTCAACACACGACACCACGGGGATGACGCCAGCCAGCTTAATGTTCGGCCGAGAGTTACGCCTCCCTTGTGACCTGGCCTTTGGAAGCCCTCGGAAGCGAAGCAGCCAGCTACCGAGTATGTGGATAACCTGGTGGACCATCTCCACGACATGCACGAGATGGCTCGCCAGAACATCCAGAAGGCGAGCGACCGCATGAAGACCAGGTATGACAGGCAAGCCAACAGCCAAGTATTGCAGCGTGGTGACCCGGTCTGGTTGTTCCACCCTACCCGGACCAAGGGACGCTGCACGAAGCTCCAGCAGCCATGGCAAGGACCGTACCGGGTGGTGAAGAGGATTAACGACGTGGTCTACCGCATCCAGAAGTTTCCCCGAGGGAAGATGTTGCTGGTACACCTGGATCGCCTGGCACGCTATGAGGGTGCTGTTTGGGACGTCCAGCTTTGAGCAGGGAGCTTTGTCACCCGAACGTCGGAATTCCCGATAGAACCGGCCTGCAGTAGTACCAGACGGTATGTATTCAGGCCAAGCCTACCCATTTATCTCGTGTCACTAACTGATGGGATGATTAGGAGAGCGGCACGGGCCCTGTACCGTCTCTTTCCCCTCCCAACAGACGTCTGGAAATATCGGAATAATTGTGCGAGCCGCGAACCTGCCAGAAACGGCGATCTTCCCTATATAATGCCTGCAGTGGACGAGTCAGTCAGTTCTTGGCGAGCAGCCGTGAGGAGCACCGAGTGAGTGAACGGACCGGAAGCCTGTGTACGTGCATCAGAGGAGTTGTACGTAATTGTGGACGAACGGACGAATTGTAATTGTGTGCATTACGCAATTCTGAGTAATCGGCAAGTGTTCCAACTGTAATTCGGTGGAAATGAAAAACATTTTGAGTTGTTCAATTGGACTTTTAATTTCACGAACCTACAAAGTCACAATAGTGTCATGAGTTGATATAAGAATGCTATTGGTATGAGACAAATGCTCATTAAAACCGTAATCTGAAAGCATTACCTAGGGAGGAAGTACTGAAGCGTTATTCAAAAAGGCTTTAACGGTATTGGACGGTATAACAACTTTTGGGCTACTCATCTGATGCGACACGATCTACCATCTTTTTGAAGAAGAAATCATGTGTTAAAAAGTTTACAGAGAAGATAAGATAATCTTAAACTATTTACCAAGTTACGTTACTAAGGATGCCTCAAACAGGTGATGCCACTTTTGTACCTGCATTTAACGCACTGGGTTTGCCAACATATGTTTCTGGTAATGTTCATGGTAATATTTATACATTTTTATCTTCATACATTTTTTAATGGTAGGCAGTTAATGTCACTATGGACAATACGAAACGCTTCGTTTATAGAAATCTTTGAAACCATATGCTAATATTGCCTTTGTTTATTAATTTCCAATACCACAGAGTTTGGAGAATGAAAGGAATATATACAATATAATTAGCTATAAGAGTTTTCAAGCCGTTAAAATTTGAAAATTATTAGGAATTTCGACAGTTTGAAGTAGCATTTCAAATGTTTAAATAAACAAAACTTGCAGTAAATATTTCCTTTGTTTATTAATTTAACTAAGACTTAATCTGCGCAATTGGAGATCATGAAATTTAAATGTTCGATCAAGGCTATTGACGCGTACTGAGGAAATGAATGCTCAACTTTGAAGTAAATAGGCAGTTACGTCATTTCCACTTAATATTATAATTAATCAAAGAGCTGCCATGAGATGGCTCCTTGAAACCGCGTGAAGCCCGCTTCCCGACTGTTTGGGATTCGATTCCCCTAGGCCGTCTGCCCGTTTCGTAGATTTCCCTGTTGGGAAGTGAATACTGATACACTTTGATTTACCAACTATTTTTAAAGTTAGTTAAATTGTATCTGAAAGCAATTTGCCAGTTACATGGCGTAATGCACTCATTACACTCACCTTGTACCGTCAAAAGGTTATAATCTAGACGTTAGAAACTTCGTTATGGCATTGTTTTAATTCGTGATTTCAATAATGACCAAGATGCGCAACAGAAAATAGCGCCTTTCCATTGCCCTCGGCTTTGTAATACTAATGAATTAAATCGTTCCTTGTAAATGCCACCTGAGTCTTAATATTTTATTTGCGCGCTATTGGTTATATATTCCGTTAATATCTGGTGTCTATCACTCGGGAGCTTTGCAGAATCAAAAAGGAAATTCCATATTTTAGGTTTAGGAAACCTGGGCTGAAGCGAAAAAAACAGTCTATGAAATATTAGTTTATTATCCGTATATAGGCTAAGATTTTCAATAGATAGTCAACCTGATAAATTCAGTGCCATGGCCGGTATTTGAACCACGAATCTCACGGTTTCTGTTCACTCGCTCTTACCATTCAGCCACCATGACCAACGTGCCGTCCTGACATTAAATTCTCCAATTGACTGATATATTTTCCCAGTAAACCACAAGAGGCTCTTTTTTATTATGTATGTATGTTTCCTTTTCTTTTTAATTAGTTAACCGTTTTTTTTTTCATTATTTAAGTATATTTTCTTATCTGTTTTCCTTAGTTTCACACATATACACTTTACACATTAACACCCATACCCAAGGCGGGACTCGAGGCCACGAACCACTACGCGGCGCAACGCTAGAGACCGTGGCAACGAGAGCCGGTGCCTCGCATTCCGGGTACACCGCTTGAGGCGCTTTACTCCTGTAAGTACTTGAATCTCAGGCTTCAGCATTAAACTCTTTTATTATTTACGATAATTGATAGAAATTAATCATTTCTTCACATTAGCCGTATATAGGCTAAGATTTTCAATAGATAGTCAACCTGAAAAATTAAATGCCATGGTCGGGATCTGAACTACGGTTCTCCCAGCCATGGCATGCACAATGGTACTACGGCTTGGCCCTCTAGCTCAGCCAGTGGAGCACCTGCCTGCCGTGCTAAGGGTCCTTGGTTCTATTTCCGGCTGCGGTTGTGGTTTTTCTCCAACCAAGTTGGTTCCCCATTTTCCACAGATTCTGGAAGTATGAATGAGAGTGTAACTGTGTGCGTAATCTAATAATACAACGCAACAATGTCGACTTAACGCCACCTATATGTTCCAAACAAGAACGGCCGCCGACTTGGCCACTGTAGTTAAAGGCGGGCTATAAATGGAACAAAGGAGGAACAACACAACTACAATAGTACAAAAATAAATTACATAAAACGACTAAGTGCTCCTTTTTATTCCGTATAACCTGTGTGTGTGGAATACTTCTCCGGGAGAGAGCGCGACACTCCCTCCCGACACCCAAAAATTATACGCCCAAAGACTCAAAGTTGAGTGTTTGCAGGTATCAGCCCAAATGTGCAATGGCCTCCACCTGGGGGACCGCCTTCTTGATCACGGTATCCCCAGCGCGACTAAAGCGTCAATCGACTCCTCTGTATCCCTTAAATGACAACTTCAAAGACGTTTGCTCTCACAAGCAATAATTTATCCGTTCAGCATTCTCTTGTTATGCATCACAGCTACTGCTCACTCTTACATGTCAAATCGCAATTTAGTATACGATATACGCAACTAGCAAACTTACTGTTTGTCACAAATTACTATATATAACTAGAAATAATCTTCCAGGCTAAAACATTACGCAGATAGAGCCATCTGTGGGCAGCAAGATGTACGTCAAAACGCGATAATGCATAGCGCAAAGTTAACCCATTATTTCCACAATTCTTTGTCAATCCACTTTTTACAAAGATTTATGTACCAGTACTTTCAGTTTGATGAAACAGAGTGTTAAAGTCATATGGTTCTGTTAAGCCTTTGCGCAGAATATCGTAGTAAAGCGTAGCAAACTTAAAAGTGGCCTGCGTCGCATATCGTAGTGCAGAATAGCGAAGCAGTGTTTGTCTTCGGATGCCCCCTTACGGCATGCATCTTAACTTCCTTGAAAGTTATTGTTTATTTCTCTGTATGGAGAGCCTCAGAAGCACTGGGGAACGTTACCATCTGTTCTCCGTTATGCCTAGACTAAAAATAAGAATTTCAATTTCCGGCTTCCAGTTATCAATTTGCTAGACCGTGATTCTGTAACTATGGGCATGTAATGTCATGTACGGCCTTCGGGTTGTAGGATTAGGATAAGAATTTTACTACGTAGGGGATTCGGTACGGAGGCCACCATACTCGTTCCATTGTGCCTATGCCCCCAAGTGGGCACACCTGCGAGGAAGGATGAGGCAGGAGGAGAGAGAAGACGGTCGTCGCAAGGAGCCACGGTAGTGCAGAGGGCAGGATCCCTACAATTTACTTAGATAGAGGCCGCCCTCAAGAGAACAGGACAACGGACACGTTCCCCTATTCCGAGACGCCATAAAGCCCAGCATCCAAGCTCCAAAGATCCCTGGTTGGCAGTTCCGAAATGGTCCCAGCAGAAGCGCGGAGACCAGCAACCAACCTACCGAAACAGGAAGTAGTTTACCTCAGAGCATAACATCCCGCCATGCACCGCCGAGACACCAGCGACATTTCTACCCTGAAATAGATCACCAGATGAGGGATGATGTGAAATGATAATGCAGTTGGAATGGAGGGACAGGAAATTCAGAAGATGTATTTAAAGTACCTAGAATTTGTATAGAGACCCCGAAAACTCCCCAAAATGCGCCATGGGTCAGGTAGGTAGGCTACGTAAACGAACCCGCGCCTTCCGAATGCGAACCAGAGACGAAGCCAAGTGAGCCATCCAGCTCGATGTAATCAGTATGTGTGTAAACCGACATTGACTACAGACGAAGGGATACAAGTCTCTGTTTTGCAAGAATTTCGAACGAAAGTGACTACTCCGAAGCGCTTGGCAGTGATATGGTACAGAGCGTTAGCGGCAGTGTAGCGGTGACTTTGAAGTTAGCGATTCTTCGGTTCCACATATCATTCCATTCCTCCAATGATAACTTTAGCTCTCTTTTACAGAAATTTTAACGTTTAGCTTCTCTCTAGTTATGAGCGATGATGTAAATGTTAGATGTGAAGAAACTGAATACGTAATTTTTGTCTCCACAGTAAACTTTGGTTTTCATTGCACAAATAAATATAAGAAGCTTTTTCAGTTGAATAAACAAGATAAATTGGGAGACACCAATGAGAGGCAAATTAGGGCGTATTTGAGGATTTTTATCTCCATCGGAATGGTAGATCGGTCCGAAACTGGAGAAAATGTTACACAAAATGTTTGTAACTGTCTCGTTATAAAGTGGCAATTACGTCCCATCGTTCAGAAATGCTTTCTCTGTATTTTCGCATAAATGACGAAGAAGCTAAACCTAAATGGAGGGAAGAGAATTTTATGTATATAAAATTCGGCCCACACTTAACAGTGTAAAGAAATTTAAAATATATTTATTTGGGCCGCGACCTTGTTGTGACAAGCACTATTAAATTTCAAAGAAAGGTTTCAATTGTTGGAATATATTCTAAAGGAATCTACAAAACACGGAATGAAAGCATGGCACATTGCAGTCAGCTAAGGTAGGTATCTCCTTGACTGTAATGTGTATCGCGGGGAAAAAAAAAGCAAAAACAAGGTACTGTTAGCTCATTCTAGCGGAACCAGTTGTTCTGGATATGCCCAAACACTAATTTAATTTTGCAATTTTTTTTAACTCCACACTACTTACTAAAATTTAGTTTAAAATAAGGCATATACTTGTGGTACAAGACGAACAGCACCAATATAGGTCTAAAGCTGAAGCGAGGCGAATATTGTAAACTTCAAAACGAGGGAGTGACTGCAATTGTTAGCCATAAAATTGGAGACGTTTTCTTACTCAGATCAAAGAACAGGTGGTAAGGTGGTAGGAAAATGCGGCAAAAAAACAGTACAAAGTGAACATTCCATAACTTAACTCTGTCATAAATTAGCTTCATGGCATAAGCTGTGTTGCCCTGGTGGATTAACGAGGGCTATGCTATGGGCTTGGAAGACAAGCAAAAATGGTGAAGATACCAGTTTTACTTTGTTGTAAATGTATCTATTGTACACAGTATTATCATTTATGGCTTGAGCAACAGAGCCGTTCGAACAGCGAATGGAAACCGACTGCAGCAACATAGGAAAAATCGTGCAAATTAGTTGTTTGGAAACTTCACATCACGCATACCTACGTGGTGTCAGAGTTGTGCACCTAACGCTGTAAGACACTCTTCATTGCTTCATAATTTTGTAAAGATTCAGGGTCGAGTAAAAAGGTGCGTTCTCTGCTCAGCAAAAGAGAATGGAACTCAGTCTGGGCGCGGCATTCAAAAACAATACAAGCTTCAGCAATGAGACCTTCCGTTATGCCGAACGGGTACTTTCTCCACTATCACCATGAAAGGCGGTTATGTGTTATTTCCCGCTATGGAGGAGAGGAGAGGCAGCCTAAAACGACGGTAGAGGGGGAAAGCTGGAGAGCTTCAGTTTTGTTAAATCATCCCTCCAGCTGCATTTTGTTCGCGGTTTACCGTTTAGAAGAAAGGTTTGTTTCTTCTTGCGTGAGATGGTTATCATGGTCAGACTATACCTACCTGTAGTTGTTTACATGTGCCACTGATAACAGTATAGTCCATGTACAGTATAGCTATGGAAAAATGCTCACGGCTCCAGCCTTTAGTGATCTCACTTGCTCAGCTATTATAATTTGAGGTGAATAAACCAGCATATATTTATTTATTAGTTGAGATCTAAACATAGAAAATTACTTGAGGTGCATGTAAACAGAAGAAGAAAGATTCACATCATTATGGTTTGGAAAAAAACAATTGAGAACTGGCTGTTCAGAAATATTATGCAGCATTAACTCTGATTACATAGAAAAATGTAAGTAAAATTAATAGTTTTAAGGCACGAAATACTGCGATGAAGAGTAAGCACGAAAGTTATGGATATAATTATTAGTATGAAACATAGCATGATAATAATGGCAACAAAGTGCAGATGAAGTTTGATATTGCGGTTCGTCCGTGGAAATAAAGCTGGGATAGTCATAAATTCTTTTTAGTGCGTATAATATTAGTGCAGTCATTTTAATTTACACCTGCCTTGTAATACACAAGTTGATGTTCATTTTTTTTTACTTTAAACATTGAATGTAATGTAATTATGACCATTTTGTATACGATGATACAAAATACACCTGCCGTAACAAAAGTAAAAAATTGAATATAACATAAGTCAAACACCCAATATCCCTCCTGAATAGCGTAGATGGTAGCGTATCTGCCTCACGTCCAAGAGGTCCCGAGTTCAAATCTCGGTCAGTGTGAACTACCTAAACAGGTTTCTTTTCCAGGGATTTCCCTTACGCTCAAAGACAAATGTCGGGTAGATCTAAGCTCTTTGGACCCTGGACACATTTGAGCATCATTTCACCTATTTCATTCACCGTCCGATATGACTTACGTTGGAGGACGTAAAGCTTAAAAAAAAAACAATCAATAGGTATGTTCAACAGATCTATTGCGACTAACGGTGTCAGTAAAGATAAAATCACTCAACAGGCAGTTAAAGCTGTACTTGAGAATGGTTCATAAAGTTCTTTGTTTTCTGGCTTACTGAGTTCATTTTGTTTTTATAATCTTGTACATAGAAGGATTTGTTTCCCTAAAAGTTACGGTATTAGGCATAGGCACACGAAAGAGAGGTCTGGGTGTAAAAAGGAAGGAAATCTTCATTTCAGGGATTCAATGAAAATAATTAACGGTTCATTTTGATTAAATTAATAAAACACTGATTAACTACATTTATTCAGTTTTCTAAAATAGTAATCTATACACAATTAACAATCTATGCACGTCATTTCTGCAGCTTTAGTATTAACAAACTTATGGCATACGATGCATAGAAAATATCCGTGAAACAGTCTCATGCTTTTGAAGGCAAGTTATCACTGTAAAGTATGCAGTCATCTAAATCCTAACACCGTCAAAAAGATGTGCCTGTTTCACAGCGTCACTTGTCAGATATTATAAAATTCTACGGAGACGGCTTTACCTATGTTTACAAAGAGAGATGGAATCTATATGGCTACGGTTTTAGCTTTAACAGAACCTCTGGTACTGCTTGTTGAAGAAAATGTAAAAGTTCCACAGTTATGGCGAAGTATTCACATGGTTAAGGGAAAAGTTGGTGCAGCCTATATCATCCTTTATGAGGCAAGCAAGTGTATGCGTAGAAATTTAGGAGGATTTACTTCTGTGTAATTAGATGTTGGAGAGAAGCTCTGAATTTCATTTCTACAGACACATATAATTATCATGTCACAAGTTTTATAATTACCCCATTAACACCTTCATAATGTCCACGTTTATCCTCATTACAGTTCTTATATGCTAATTTATGCTAGTGCCTCCTAATACGAAAGTCATTTAATATAAACATATACTTAATGGTGAGAATTGAGGCTAAACAAACGTAAACTTGCAAAGCATTTGCCTTAATCGCATTAAAATAGAATTACGCTTAGCTGAAACATTATATCACAAAAGGTTTTACATACATTTAGCAGCACTCAACAGAATTGGGTACAGTCTCCCCAAACAAAAGAAATGTCCTTCCGGTTGCACTTTCCACAATTTTCTCCAGAAATTGCATGGGTAAATGTTGTAATATTGCCTCGTAGCTCTTCAAACAAGTTGTTTTTACAAAAAAGAACCGAACTTCCACACAAAGAGAAAAACAAATTATATATTAATGTTTACATGACTGGCTTAATTAGGAGAAGACCATTCATCCTTCGTCCTTAACATCTGTCATTTACTAGGATTCCTTCCAAACATTGATAACTGCTTTTACAGTAGATGTGAAACTTAATCTCTAACTTGCATACTTAATGTACGTCTTACCATTGTTCAGCATTAACACCTTCAATTTGTTTCACGTTTCCATTAGATACAGTGCTTAAATTACTCTATAAAATGCAATTTGAAGCTCTTACGTATATTATCATGTACATAATACTTTTCAAAATATTTTGCAGGCAATTTCTCTAGGATTTACTGTTTTATTCTTATTATGTATTTCTCTGAGCTGATAATTTCATGTGTGTGCACACAGTTTTAAAAAATTTGAAGGTAGAAAGATAAAAATCCAAATAATTTTGTGTATGTGTGTGCGTGTGCGCGCATTTATTTTTGCTTTCATAATGATCGAAAGCATCAAAACGTGTAATTAAATAGCATATTTGTAAATGTTTTCAGGTATTGAAAAATAATTTTGCAATTTGAAATACTCCTTGTTTAAAAACAAAATATTATAGCGTCACTCTTATAAATATATGGAATTGAAGATAACAATAAAGTCAAAGAAGTACTTTACTAAATCTATTATTTTTGGAATTCAACTTCTATTCATCTTAATCGAAAATTATGGTGCCAAGGTTTCTGAAAATAGACGTTTAGAGAGCCCCTGAAGTAAAAGAATCCCATGTTTGATTATAGGTTCGAACTCCTTTTTCCGTGTGTAATAGGGAAAAAGCCGTCTTTTTAACCCTACAGAATTTGGATATGAATTATATTTGTGAGCAGCCAATTGGGAACAAAATGCTCTGGGATATGAAATATACTTGGGATATTGGCATAAAGAATAAGAGGTACAATTTGAAGGTTCTATAAATAGCACATTGAAACCTCTTGTTCTGTATATTCTGGGAAACATTAAGTAATATGCGAAACTCATTACAGAAAACATTAAAATTCTGAAATTATAAAATGCATGTCTAAAACCTTCCCTTTGCTTCAGCATTGGGAAATACTAGTATTTGTTCTTACACTTTTTCATAGAAGACTACTTACTGCTAAACAGTCTACATCATACTTTCGAACATTTTCTGTTCTTCTGTTCTGTTCTGTTCTTTACATGAACTTCTTAATAAAAGTACATACTGGTCCAACAGACAGCTATATCTTGGATATAAAACACCACATATTGCCTAATCTGAATCCAAATCTGATAAAAACTTTATTATATACCCTTAAGTAGCATTAACTTCAAATGAACTGTACAAATCTAAAGGATATTGGCAAAGTGTTTAGGAATAGGGAAGTTCCTGAGTCTGATGCGAATAATATGCATATTTGTTTTAGCTATCGTATGTTGCAATGCTAAACAGTTGAAACAGTTCCTTCATGCTACTCTGTTTATAAACCTTCCTGTTTGTATCATAAATAAATCCTGTTTATATCAACATCAGATAAAGGTATAAAATTTTGAAGCACACTTCTGATTCAAATACAGCTGTTTTGCGTGAATAAGCATTTTGACGTATCAAATTTTAACATATTTACCTGCAACAAAGCTGAAGTACTTCCACATATTGAAATGAACACCTCATGGTATTTATAACTAATATTTTATGCATGATAATCCATCTGTTACTCAATATTTCCTTTCAATCAAAAGCCAAAGAAGTTACGCAAAACGTACAAGGCTAAGTGTGTGCTTTAAGTTGAATGTTCTGTATGACAGAACTGTGGAAATCTCTATGAAATGTGGACATTTATACACCGCTATGGTTTCTTTTGGAAATTGTTGGAAAAACCATATTTTCGGGTTAGGTTACCCCAGCCTAAAGGCAGAATGTACTCTTTGTCTTCTAGGCCGTGTCAAATTAGTTGTTTATTACTAGAAGCGTTACTTTTGTTAGCTAATTTTTTATTTCCGAAACATTGCTTCCTTAATTTTTAGCGAAATGTTTAATGTAGGAAGATAAAATCAAAACCCACTAGTTCACGATTGGATTAAAGCATAAGAGATAGTAAATGTTTCAACTTAAACGAACTTGGTAAAATCCAAATGTGGTGCACCTTATAAACATCACATACAGTAAGTTCTGTTCTATAATAACATTCATGGAGAATATATAAGTAAATAATAAGTATTTTTGCACAACAATAAGGTAATTATACAAAATAAATTTCATGTGTATTAACGTTTAACAACACTAACCAGAATATATGTTAAGAGTGTTGCTAATTATGTTTATATGGAAAACAAGAAAGAGAGCAAGCGTAGGTACCAAAGTTGTGTAAGGTTTACGAATTGAGTTTGTAATACAGCCACTGTTACGATATCGTAAAGCTAGTATGTTTACTATGTTACTAATTAGAAATGTTAAATTGCAAGAAAACGAAACTGAAGATTACAAATATGCAGTTACGTTTACCATATACCTCAATAATACTTGTCTTAGTCATTCACTATGTAATGAAATTCACAGAAAAGTGCTTTTTCATGCTGAAATAAGCATTCAAATCCTCAAGAAATATTAAGCATTAAAACTTTTCACTGGTCTTTCTTCACAATCGCATCCAAAATGCAACACATCTATACATCTTATACTTGTTATGCAAATATAGCATCCTAGAGGTTCTCGATAGGCTATTCATATTATAATCGATGTATAGAATAATTGATATGCGAGAAACAAATTGACCTGCAGAGATTGGTCAAATTATCTTGAAGAGTTCTGGTAATTTATGCCAACTTAATTGGAAGCGTATTTTGATGAATATCATGATGATAAACAATAATTGTCCCCGTTGTAAAACACATATAATTAATAAAATTATTTTTCAAAGATTCCAATTAGACGAGTGAAACTCTAGATTTGTTACTTTCTTTAACCGGTTTTCAATCCTAACCGTTTATCATTCACTTAACGAATATCGCAGTCAGTCTTACTCGGAGATATCAAGCCCAAAACGTTAAAAAAAATCAGTAATGTTCGTTACCTTTTATAACACTTAAAGAATCAGCCCGGATTAATTCATTAATTCACTAGTTTTCAACTCTAGGTTTTTCTTATGTAGGGGGTTCACCTTTCAATCTCTTCTTGGCTACGATTGTGTGTATTTTATAAATTGAAGAGCAAACATTCGAAACCTAACACGTCCACTAGAAACTAAAAATGAGTTATATATGAAATCGCCCTGTTTTGCATTAGTTTCACTTGTTCCCATGTCTAATTTCATTCAAAACCGATCAAGTCCCTGAAAACGGCATCTTAAAGTAGTGCTTTTCATTCAAAGTCTGGCATGCCCAATAACGCTTTTAATCCAAGCTACAATGCTAGTTACATTCAAAATCTGACATGTCACTCTATACGCTAAACATATTAACATGGCAATTCCTTCAAAAATTGACATGTCCAATTTATTTCATTTTTCGTTTATGCTAGTGGCAACAGTGTTATTAGTTGCGAAGGTGTCTGCCAGTGCGTTGTGAGCTTCAAACACCTTAATGCTTCTGCTGTTGCCTTCTGGACTTTCTAGTATATTTTGTAGTGCTGAATAATGGAAGTTTAGGTTGATGTTTCTGAAGAGTCCAGGAAAGAAAGAAGAATCGTCCGGAACGTGAAACTGATAAAATAGAAAGGAAAGTTAAAATGAACTCCAATGTACCACATTTTAGCTTGGAATGCATTATTAATGCATAAATGCATTATTCTCTTTTAAATTGAAATGAACCCTATACTATTTAACCATATTGGGCGAAATATTTGATTTTAGTAGAACTGTATAAACCTGCAGGGAAATACGATTAAATTACGTGCAACAATTAAAACCCGCGCTGTCAGTGCTTTGTTGGTTCTCTTGTGTGATATGAATGCAATTATTTTCAACTGTGACTTTCTTCCAATATTCTATCCCTATCTAGTTTCCTGACCTGGTTTATATTAATTCTGTTATTTTTTTCTTTAGGTACTCTGGCAAGAATGCAAATCTGCTTTACTAAATTACCTCCGTTCCTTAACCTTGAGGGAATCAAAGTAATTCAACTATTTTCTGACGGGTGTGGAGGTCAAAATAGAAACAGTCATGTTCTCCATAGACTTATGAATGGACAAAGACGGAATCTCTTGAAAATGTAGAGGGCATTATGGTGGTGTTTCCTGTGAGAGGGCATAGCTTCTTGCCAGCCGATCGAGTTTTTGGGACAACTGAAAAGAAGTTCCGCAAGGAAAGTACTATAATCACTCCTGAGAAATTTCAGACATTATATTCATTGTTTGGGAAGTTATATTATTAGGAAGTTCCAGGAAGTTATTTGATATAAATCAACTGTCTTTAATTTATAAAAATCTCAAAGGACTAAGTGCTTGCAAAAGAATTTTGATACTAAAATATCTGAGCAAAAAGGGAACTAATTTAAAGGTTCCAGGAATGTCACATTATAGATTCGAACCCGAAACAGAGCCAGAGCTTAATTTGCTAAAGCGAGAGAATGATCTTACTCTGAGGCAACTCTGGAGCTTCAAGGAGTTACCGTTCATGTCATAGAAAATTTCCGAAGAAAAGAAAATGGATATTACAGCCATTCAACAGAAGCAATGCGGAGAAAATTGGAATGCACTCAAAGAGCTTAAGTGGTATACTAGAAGAAATCCGGGAGAAAGAAGCAACCGAAGAATGCCATAGTGAAAACGAAACGATGCTGTGTGTTTGTAATGAAGAAGAACCTACCTGTTTGCATGTATAGCTTTCTCTTAAGAGCAGATGAAGAAGAAGAAGAAGAAGCTGTTTACCAGATATTTATCAAAGCGCATAAGTGTATTTGCAGTGAAAACTGTAAGTGATGTAAATGCTAACACCTATATTCATGTCATTCAAAGAAAGACAAGTCCATTTCTTATTCAAACGTTGTGTGTGTGCGTACGTGCGCGCGCGCGTGTTCGTGACAGAGAGAGAGGGAAATTTTTGTATCAAAATTTTTATTGTAATGTTCCTAAAATATGTATTAGTGAAAGTACAAATTTATACACTTCTGTTTAATGTTAACCATACTACTCGTAAAAATAATCTCTAATACAATAGTATATTTCAAAGTTTATGGAATAAACTGAGCAAGTGTAGAGGAGAGAAAGAAGGTAACTATTAAGAGATTCAGAAATTTATACTCATACGAAAGATGAATGTCAGGTAACTGTATGCTCAATGTACCCTGGGATCATTTGAGCATTATTTCACCCATTTCATTCATCTCGGATATTATTTTATGTTAGAGGACATAAATAAGACAAAAAATTCTTGTCATAATTCATAGTATAAGACAAGCCTTAACATACATTACATATACCACTTCAAAGTTTTGAACCGTTTTCACCCAATATTGATATATTTGTCAATACAAACTATGGCATATCCAACAGTAACTTAGATTTTAATTTATCAATATTAAACTACATGTTAAATGTAGTTTGTTAGTTAAATATTCAACTTCATTTTTAAAGCTGACTTAAAATTATTATAAACTAAAACAGAGGCAAATATATCTATTTTCTTAGTAATTACTGCAGATATCTTAGTATATGTTCAGTAAGATTCATTACTAAACAGTATCACTTCTCAACTAATCTTAGATTGGTAGTTCGACTTATGAGGTTTCTTTGCGTTTTTAGGTATGATAAACAGAAATGCAGATTCTACAGCACCCCTAGTGAGCAGATTGATACCTCGATGTAAACACGTTCCTTGCCTTATAACGTACATATATTTTACCTAATAATATTGTAAATTTTAATATTTTATGAGATGTTTTATTCTTTCTGAATAATATTGTGCACCTATAAATAGTTAGATTTCAGAACCTTATGAGGTTTAAGGTCCTAAAAATTAATTCTTATTTTCTCTCCCACGTACTCAGTAGATAAAGGAAGCAGCAAAGGTGTATGTGGAAATTGCACTGGAGTTATCCTTCGAGCTCTGATTTTGTTTGTGTATATGAATGTACGCGCAGGCTCTTATGCGAACAGCAAGCTTCAAACGCAAAATATTAAATTGGTACCAAAACGGGGAAATTTAAACAAAAAACTCTTTAACAGCTACAGCAACAAACACGCTTAGCATGAAAATATATTGATTGTAGATTAAAAGTCGCTCTACTGATTTTGTTCACAATAATATGTATTTAAGGTACATAACTCTATTACAAGTAAGCGCATATTGGTTTTCAAGAATTAACATGAGAAGATATCTGTAGTGGAAGAAATTTTTTATAGATGGTAAACTATAAAGTTATAAGATCTACCTTTAAGGTTATGTACACCTCATGTATACCTCATTTATTTCAAATAACTCTCTTATGCCTCATACGATATATCAATTTTGTTTTATTTTGAACTAGCTTATGCTATATTGCCAACATTAAACACATTATCGTAGTATCACGGTAGATAGAGCATGAAATTCCGAGGGCAGTGTGAAGAAAATGCTTTTTTTAACTTGTACTGTAGCTATACTCTATCTATTCAAAGAAAAGGATCCAATAAGACTACTCTGCAAACGTTTATCTCAATTAATACAAACTCGTTTGCTAGAGCAGCTTCTAAAGTCACGGTGGATACAAAATGTCATGCGAATGTATCATCAGGTTCCTCGTGTGCAGAATAAAGGAATAGTGTTACACTTAAAAGCTCTAGTACTTTTCGACTTTTGCTATTACACACAGAACATATATGCCAGCTGTAAAAATAAAATGTCGATACTAAATACACAGGGAATTATTTCTTAAACACCACTAGTTAGTGTGAAATATGTCTAATTTTGAAGTAATTTTAAACCTTATGTATGGAAGAAAATATGGAGAAGATGTAAAACACATATACTCCAATATTTAATAATTCTGCATGCGTTTATTTTTTTTTCGAAAATTGAATATTAGAGTTTTCTGCTTTGGGGCGAATACCTTTTATTCCAAATATGTCCTGGCCATAAGCCATTATTTGGACATCCGTTATTACTACCTTTAAGGCTTAAATGCCGCTGTAATTTAAATGTTCTGCAGCTATTCAGTTGCTTATCTCAATGCCATGGGAAGACTACGTGAGTTTAAGGTCAGTACAAAGGGACCAGGGTATACCTAAATATTTAATTACCGATTCGGTTTCCTCTTTTCCAATTTGATTAATATGAAGTAGATATGGGGAAAATCAATTTTAAGAAAACTTCTTAGTTTTTATATAATTAAACTCAAAATAATCTTACGATTAGTGGGCAAAAAATTTCTTTTGAATGTCACACAACAGAGCTCCTTTTAAGGATGTCAGATTTTTCTCTCCAATTTGTAATGTGCCAGGACAAATTAAGCGCATATTAAGATATACCCAAACCCAAGTCTAATTTGTTATTTAATAGTTCTGTTTAATATGTATATGTATGTGTGTACTTTTATGAATTGTCAATCTTTACTTTACATTCCTCAAAACGCAGTCCTATTTACTACGGAAAGGCGAGTATGACTGGGAGAGTGAAGGGGAACAGTTACTATGAGGTTCTGCCGCTAGGGAGCAGCAAAGTGTTAGTCTTCGGACTGTAGGAAATAAATTATAGTAAATAACATATTCCTAATATTGTAGGCTCTAACAAAGACTGTAGGTGAGGAAAAAACTACATATGTTGTTATATACTTTGCAGTTAAGTTTAACGCTTTATCATATTGCTATTTATTTGCTGAAAGAGTGAATAAACTGGGTACATTTTAGCATCATGATTCCACTGCTTCATTTCTCTCTGCTATAATATATTAAAATTAACAATTACCCCTCTCTGTGATGAAGTTCATACTTTGAACGTTGGTTAGGAAGATGTGTAGAGTTATATAGGAAAACACACGTTTTATAGATGCTAATGACATGCTTATGTGTTTTACTTTCACGTGTTTGATTAAGCTAACTAGCAAGTAATTTTAGACATTAACTATCACGTTCGTAATATTCTTGTTTTAGGTGCCCGTTTTAAAATATTTACATTCCAAAATAATTCGGGTACTCCATGTATATATACTTTAAAACAAGCGTATTATGCAATTAATTTAGTTACAGAAGACTATTTATGGAGCTCCTGAGATAAGATATAATGATGTTCAGGTAACCCGAAAGGTTTCCAATTACAGATTCTCTAAACTTTTAAGGAATGTAATTGCTTCAAATTTAACTTTGCTATTTTTAATTCTGATAGACCAAGTTTCCTAATGTATCATTTACAATGCAATTAAATCTATTGGTCAAGATATCTCCTCAATGTAAAATTATAAATGAAATAAAGTTAAACAGTGCTAATATAATTTTCTAACATAAATATATGTTTTGTGTTTAAAATATTTTGAGTTACATCAATACATCTAACATTTAGAGAATTACGAATCCAGTCCTGTGATTTCTGTATTATAAATAGGCGCAGACTATTTTACACGTCAATGTACGAATGTACAAACTAATCTAAAATATATGTACATGTGGGTAATTCACTTCAGCTGATATGCTTCACTGCAACTTCAGTTAGCAGAAAATAGTTTATTAAAAGCTTCATATATGAATTTAACTTTTACCAACAATAAAATTTGTTTCATAGCTAATCGGAAAATGAAGTCTTGAATGGGTTTACCAGGTTAACTTGAAAATGGACAAATATAATCTATTTTTTCATAAATAAACTATATGGTTACTCAGATTTCCATATGTTTCCTATGATTTCAAGAAATTTAATTTTTACAATGGTGTATAGTTATTTGAAAATGCAAAACGTCAGCTAGTTTCAGATCAATAGAAACTGAAAAATAGATTCATGGCACTTTCAGGCAATTTTGTATTAATAGCAGGCATGAAAATTATTTACAATCCTACCTTCATAATTCAAACATTGTTACAAGAAACATAATGCGGAAGTACAAAGAGCATAGAAAATATTATGGTATTTTGTTGAAATACTCTATCCCCAATAAAGTATACCTGGAGATATATATTAAGATTAAGATTGTAAGAGAGATTAACGTCTACCCATATTCGGACTAATATCTAACGTCTAACTATGAGGCAAGTGTAGCAAATAAAAATTAAAAAACTTAAAAAATGTAGCAGTAATCCATAAGCTAATGAAGCCTTCCGTAAACCGGAAAACTAAAGGGACACATATATGTAAACTCTAGCAAGGCCGGTGCTATGTTAGATTAGGAAATATATATATTCATTTATTTCCTGAAAGTACATATGCCCTTGAGGGTTAGGTTCTTTGAAAATAAAAAGGGAAGCAATAGCATGAATGAATATCGGATAATACGAGCAGGCTGTCAATCAAGGATAGACAGTCAACTGTCTACCAGGCAAGATGGCTGATGAGCGTTTTACCCCCCTTTTATTAAAAAAAACATACTCTAGTTCTATACTTTTTACCCGTTTGCTGTGCTTGGTGCTGAATTTGCTGGACCACTATATGTCATCGCTTAGTGAGCTCTGAAGCCGCATTACATTCTAAATCTATCATTCATGACATGAAGATGCTGAAGCGGCGAGTCTTTCGCATTTCTTATTCGGGCAATGACTGAAAACATTGCCGACCTACTGAGTGACTTCCATTATGTTTGAGATATATGTCATACACCTACATATAAATCTCATTAAGATCTTAAAGAAATTATATAATTCATATAAGTCGAAGCACTTTTAAGTATAATGAACGAGCTTTGAAACCGTTTTCACTACTAAATCTCCAAAGAACAGCGAATTCATAAAACTATAAACACAAAATAATATTTTCTCAAATATACATAGGGTGGCTAAGTAGGAATGAAAGAAAAAGCGAGCCACACATGTCGACCGCGAAAGAATATTGGAATTCATTGGGTATATTCACTGTTAGCTTGAAAGAGTTAGATAGAGTTGCATGGAAGCATATTTTTAATGTTGCATAACTTAAAGAATGGATTGTGTTCTTATCAGCTATCTCATAAACGTTATTACCATAGTGAATTTTCACAAGAGCTTATTACACTAATTGCATGACCAATAACCTTACACGAATAAAAATACTGACATAACTACAACTTATCTCTAATCATGATTTGAGTTTGTTTTGATTATACGTTGTATTCAAAAGTTCTCTGAAATTAAGATTTAAACCTGTAAATTTATTATTTCTGATTAAAGATACATCAGGTAATCTTAACTTCACGTGAATGTATTAAATACTGCAATAGGGCTTAGAGGGCCAATAATTAAGATATTTCACAAGTTCACATTGATTTTATACTGTCGTATTTGTAGACTTATTGAATAGAACAAAGTACAGCAGAATATGGAAATCTTGATCGCTGTTAAATTCTCTTTGTCTTTGCCCCAATTCGCTTCTTTGTTATCCTTCATCTAACATTCATATGACAAAATGCTCTGAAATCCTTCCTGGCAAAGGGACTGTTACAAGTTTCTTAGCAGTACTTTTGGTTTGCCATTTTCTACCAATTGTAATATTATAATTCTCTCGGGATATTTGCAGCGATTCTTGGAAAACATTTCTACGTTTATTACTTAAAATTCGACGAAACATCTACCTGTAGTGTATCGCAAATGAAACTTTTATTTACAACATATGCTTTGAATTCTAATACATTATGTGTGCTGCAAACGTTGAATGTGGCTAATTATTTTTGTGTTATAGATAGGACATTGCTTTACCAAAATGTCTTTTTCTGCCACAATATTTTATTGAGGTTTACAGATCTCTTCATAAAACACAAAAGGTAGGCTTAATTTTCTGCTATCTTACATATTAGTTATTATATTTAACAAACATAAAGAACAACGAAAGCAATAAGTATATTTAGAAACATTGAAATGATCCTTTCATTCACTCGAAACTGGGATTTTGAGTTTCACTGTTTATCGCTGATTGTGAAGTGGTTTTAGTGGCAGAAACGGTTATGGTACAACGTGACATTTAGGAGCGTTTTCGAGTGTTGAAGTTTTCAGCGGTTTGCTTATGCTAGGAAACCCAGCTCGTGAAACCCAGCTTAGAAAGAAAGGGGTGTTATTTTTTAGTTGTATGCCCTATTGTTTCAGCCTTTTAATTTATTTAGTTCCAATATCTGCTTTCTCACATGCATCAACTGTAGATATAACACAAAACTAACATATTCTACAGCATGCGAATATTTGAATGGCATATGTATCACTATATAAGAAATACTTTCCTGGTAATTTCAGTTACTATTTTATGTTTAAAGTTCATGATGCAAATTTCAAATCTAGAGTTAGGGTTCAAATCTAGAGTTATTTTATTCCATATGTGTATTAAATTAAGATAGAGTGCGAAATGTTACAACCCAAACATAATAAGGCTAGATTACCGATATACACATGAGATCATGTGTTTTATAAAGTAAAAGTATTAGCCCATATTAATATGGGTAGTTCGCTATTTTGACCGTAAAAAAGTAAATCCAATTATTTTTACATTATATCCACTTAATTTTTTCATATAAGTTAATATCTTTGTTCCACATCTAAATGAAATTACAAATAATGTTTTATAGAGCAGTTTGTTTGACTTAAGCAGTATAATATACAGCCTATTACCTCTTGGCGTATTTCGTCAACCTTTTAACTCATCGATTAATGTATGTACCGATATATGAACGTATATAAGTTCATAAGTGTACATTAAATGAATGAGTATTCAGAGACATATCAGGAATAACAGTGCTGTTAACCAACACTCTCGAAATCCGAGCCAGATGAACAGATCCATCCGTGAGATCCAGGGTAAGAGCCAAATAGTGAAGCTACGCTAATCTAAAGAAATAAGCTAATATAAATTAAAAGCACGCCTAAACACAAAATTCTTCACATTATCTTTAAGCTACAGTGCAAATTGTGTTGCGTGTAATATGCATAATACTTTAGGCGAATGAACTAATAACGTCGATACATCTTTGGAAGCTTACCGTGATGATCAAGGGCGTTCGTGTGAACTTAAAGTTTGTGAGCTCATATTTGTAACTAGTCGTTCGGTTCAGTTTTGGTGGTTAGAAGTTTTACTACATGATAAGTCCTAACTATGTTTATCCCTTTTTAATAATTATTATTGACTTGGCTTGAAACATAGCAATAAATAACCGTCAAAGTTTGCATTGAACCAAGTCTTTTGGATTTCAGATCGAATGTAAAATATGAAAGACTTACTGTACAAGCTGTAACTACTTCAGCATACTTCAGAAGCAGTCTTCAGATACCTGTGGTACATTTAGCAACGCAGTGACTACCAGAAGGGCTAATATTGTATTTTCCTAATGGCAGCTGTGAAATGATATGTTTCCATTATTTGTTAAACTCTTTATTAAAACAGATATCCGAATATGCTGCAATTAATTAAACTGGCCACTTATGACAATATCAAATGTACAATGTTAGATAGATAAATATAATTACATGGTTATGCACATATTGTGTTTACTGCAACTAAATATCTGCACTATTAAGCTTTCATAATTAATTATTTTTTATTTTGGTTTTTATAGCGACAGCTTAAGTGATATTGGTCCCGAAATTGAATAGAAATAGTCATATTGTTCCGTCACTAGAATTTTAGCCAGCGGAAAGGTTTAAATTTGCTTAAGCAAGAGTATTTGTACAGCAATACCTTTTTCACTCCATGGTATATCGTTTAAACAAAACAATGAAGGTTAATTAGTCCGGAATCTTTTATTGAGCTAGACGCCGGCCGTGAAAGCCTTCGTGTATTAATTAGAAGTGTTTTTGGTTCAGACGAATTGGTGTTTGACTTGATATGAGTAACTACCTATTTCTGTCATATAACAAAGCAACGTTCATAAGTAGTTAGATTCACTTAACCTTTAATCCAGTTACCCATTAGCTCGAAAAGAATTTTCAATATCGCTTTTTCTTAAATAAAAGGTGTGTATATTACTGGCAATGCAAACTTTAGTGCACTGTGGCATAGAACACTAGATAACCTGGATCGGTGGAATGGTAATGTAAATATATATTTTCCTAGAAATACATTGAAATCTGTGCAATATGGATTAACACAAGGGCATAGTGCTATGCTTGGCTAAATGTTAATAAATGAGATCAACATAATCAACCTCAGGTGAACTTTAATTTACTTCAGTCCATTAAAACTCTATGGAAAGTTAGGCGAGAGGCATGCTATTAAATAATAATTCCTCAAATATCAACATAAGCAAGTATTAAATAGTAAATAAACAAGTAAATCCCTTATATAATGTTACTTAATACTGGGCTTGTCACACTAAACATAAATGCCAGAAAAAGGCCCATTAACAGCTTTAAAACTTGCATATAAAGTGGCTAATGTAAGTTTTTAAAATCATATAAACGGAGTATGAATATTTTACAACATATTATTAAACATAAATTCAATTTACGGAAGCGATAGTGTAGCTCCAGTATCACAGAAAATGTCGCACTATATTCTTCTGCAAGACTCACATGTCTTTCTATTTATATATCCCTTGCAGTGTTACGATTAATTGAAAGGAATTTAAACTAACTTAGTCAGAGTGGCCAAATCAAGGAATATATCACACTTGACACTGTCGTTTACTTCTTTTATCTTATCAGGGGTTAAATAAGTTTTATCATTAATTCTGTTTAACAGTAATGTTTCAAAGGTATCCTTGTATATATAAACTGGTAAGCTGCATTATCTGGTAAAAAGGAAGTATACACATATAGGATACTGACCTCAACCCTTAAATTAATGAATAAAATTAAATTCTAGCATGCTACATGGAAGGCTGAGGCTCTACAAACAGCGTTGAAGTCAGCAACTTAAAAGGGACCCCCAAAATGCAGAGACGGGATAAAATTTGGATTTTTAAATGGGAATATGCTGTAAGATTTAGATATTCAAAGTGTCCGGAATAAAATAAAAAGCTGTCAAAGCACTTTAGTGTTTAAATCAGATACCTTAATCTTTGACAGAATAGAGCAGGTCAAGAATATCACTGTTAGGAACAGTCTTTCTGTCGTTTACTACCAGTCATGTAAAACCTCAGACTACAGCATAAATAAATGTTTAACTAGGTTTAATTGTTGCAGTAGAATAGTACGTAAGAATAAATGCCCAATTTATTTATTCAGTTGAAACCAGACTGCCAAAAGTTGCAAAGAATTCGAAAGAAATATGTACCTGAAAACCAAGAGAAGATTTGCAAGCGATAGCTGCTTTAAATGATGAAAACGATGTTAACCTTTTACTGTATTTCCAAGAAAATACACCCACACGCACAAAGTATCGGACATATTTTTGATGGGCTGGGTCATTGCTGCTCACTTCTAACACTGATTGTTGGCATTGATACAATGGACGAACACAAACAGGTGGCTTTGAAACAAATAGTTTAAAGAAAATTATAATTTTGTACCGTTTAATGTTGTACCCTATTAAGTATATTAAATAACATTGATATACGCTGTGAATCCCCATTGCCATTTTAGAAAAACCTTTTTATAGAATATGTTATATTTTGCTAACCAATATCCCAAATGTATACTGTGGTTTCATTCAAATGTGACGTTCACCCCCCTGAACCCACTTGGAAGCTACTGATGTGCTTCTTAAGCTATTTGTAAAACCACTACATCCCACCGAGCATCAGCGCTTCATTTAAAGGTCAAGGTCAATATTCCGCACTTTTTATCCATCCTGTAGAAACGGTAGAGATTTATTAAAATAATTTTTGTAAAAGAAATACCATAACATTATGAAAGCGATTTCCGTAAATATCTTGTCAATTTTAGAGATCAAAGGTAATCAGAAACAAATACAATTATAGTATATATGATTAGTTCCTCGCAAGCTGTTGCAGTAATTTCATATCATAGCTACGTATTTAAGACAGTATGGAAATTTCCTCGCAAGAAATGAGAAATAATTAGATTAATAGATAATATAAATATGTCTTTTGTGTTCTATGCGGAATTGATATAACACAAAGATATAAATGCTTTATCCCACTGCAAGCGTTTCATTATGACGTCTGCTTTGTATTTATTTGAATCTGCAATAACTTTGCACCCAGTAAAACAATATCACTGCTGTGCTGTTTGAGCTATTTAGTAGCTTTATTAAAGAGCTCTAGAACAGCGCAATAAACACCGACGATAAACCTTGATTACAATTTTAAGCATTCACATATTAAAATGTGTAAGTAAAATGATGGACACGAATACATTTCAAGTTAGAATATTTAAAATTATAAGTGTATGTCAATCTGATATAATGGTAGTTTTGTATTCATTTTCAAATCGACTCTATTTAAAATATTTTGAATTTAATGTAACTTTTCGTTTGTTCTTTTGTCGTTATAAACACACAAATGGACACTCCCGTTATTTGGCTTGTTAGGAGCTATCTTTCACTTGTGCAGTTACATCTGTTGCAACGTGTATGTGTAGCTCTCATCTAAAATGCCATCTGTTTTGCTATTAATTAAAATTAATGTCCCATAGAAATTATAATACGTAGAACCCTTTGTAAGGTGGTTCTTTCCTGCCGTACTTTGACGTCGCAGATTATATAGTCCACTTCATAACTTGCAGTTCTCAACATTGCGACTAAAGGGTTCACAGTAGTAAAACGCAACAATCACCTACCGATTGATTTACCCGACTTGGGTAAGCTGATCTCATGGTTCTGAAGTTAGATAGAATATATTCTTAATGAATTCCTTCCGTCCTCCATATTATTTGTCTAAAAATAACACCGTTATGCATGATTCTTGGGTTTCATCTAAAATAGGTCTACTTTACTAAATTTGATGTGCTTATTCCAAAACTGTAATCAGTTTTCTTTCTACTACGCACCATTTTTGCTCAATTAGTAGTTAGACATAAAATGTTTAAATGTGCATAAATATATTGCACGGAACTGAAAAGAAACCAGTAAACGAAGAAACAATACTGATTTCATTGTGAAAATTAAAGTGCTTCACAACAATATAACAATGTAACATTGTAACAGACAGCAACACATGCCTTATTTTAAGTCCAGTTCCTGAAAATTTAGCCCAGCCTATAACTGCTTCTCAAATAGTGAGGATCTGTTTTTGTGATAGGCAGTTGTATATCATACATATTTTGAGAATTTGAAGCAATATGTATGTCTTCCAGAAAGTGTAGAAGTAACCCTGATATATTTTGCCATATCTGTGGTACCCGCCTCGGTAGCGTGGTGGTAGTGTGTCTGTCTCACCTTGAAATCTCGGTCAGTGTGAGTTAACAGTATAAGATTTTTCCGTGGTTTTTCCTTAGCCTGAAATACGAATGTCGGGTAACTCTAAGCTGTATGGACCCTGGGCTCATTTGAGCATCATTTCACCCATTCCGTTCATCGTTCGAAAAAATCTGTGGCAATTTTTTTTTTTTTTTTGGTTCGAAAGAGAAGACAAAATATTACAAATTTTTGTTAAAAAGACCTACAAAGCCTATTTTCATATGATACCCCAAACATGTTATTTTACCACCCTTGAAGATACAATTAGGCTTAATGAAGCAATATGTGAAGTCTTTAAATAAGGATGACAACTGCTACAAATATATCTACACGAAGTTCCTTGGAATACCTGATACTAAAGTTAAAGAGGGAGTATTTTTGGTCCACAGATTAGGAAGTTGATTTCTAATACTTTATTTAAAGAAACAATGATAGATACTGAAAAAGCAAATGTGGATTTTTTTATGTGTCATTAAAAACTTTCTGGGAAATTACAAGGATCCAAATTACAAAAGTATTGTAGAAAATATGTTGAGAACTTTCGAAAGCTGGGCTGCAATATGAAAATGAAAGTACATTTCCCGCACTTTCATTTGGACTCTTTCCCAGAAAATCTCAGCTGTGTCAGTGAGTAGCAGGGTAAAAGATTTCACCAGGACATAAAGGAAATGAAAGGACGCTACCAGTAAAAGTGGAATGTGAATATGCTAGCTGATTATTGCTGGTCACTGAAAAAAGATGTTTCCAATTCTTTCCATAGTAGGAACTCTACAAAACGTTCATTTCATTTCAAGACAGTATGTAAAAACTGGTTAAATGTTCAAATGTAAGTGATGATGTGAAACATTAATTAATTCTGAAATGTGTTGTGTGCTGTGTTGTGATTTATTAACTTATATTCAATAATATAACATAGATTCGATAGAGGCCAGTATAAAAATGCATATTTTACTGTTTCGTATATTGTGAAAAATGGGTATGTGATGGAGAAAGACTAAGTTCATATTCTGATTCAGCACATTCAAATTAGGGATAATGACATATTAAAATAAAGAACCCCTGATAAGCAGTTAAATTTTGTAGATCAGTGTAATGGAAGCTATGTTACGTCACACGAACGACCGGTTTGATTTGGCTGAGTAGACTAAACGATTTGGGGCAAAAAGTTATATATCAGTACACATAATATACTTAGTTATTAACACCGTTGTCTGAAATTTTTGTTGGATTTCTCGAATGGTGAAAGTACATTTTAAGATTTGATTCCATAAAAAGTGACTGTAATAGAAAGGCGCAACTGGAGACCGCTTAGTTGACTATATTGGTCAATACTGTTTGAATAGTGCGTTATTTGGAATAGGGAAGCGATATTTACTCAGTATTCCAGTAAGTTAATTACGACCTCACTACACAGTTTGTAATTCATTATTACTAAACCTTTACGGTTGCATTTTATAAACTACACCAAAATCTGAGCAACCGATATGTAAATGGAGCTTACATTAACATGAAATGCTGCATTAACATTATCACTGTGCTCTGTCTACTATGGACAAAGTTTTTTTTTTTTTTTTTTTTTTTTTTTTTTTTTTTTTTTGAGTAGTGGCTGTATATAGTTGAATGTTGTGGCAAATTCAGGAGTATTGAAAACATAACTTAGAGTCCGAAATTTCATCAATCTATTGTTTAAAAGGTGTGCTGTTTTCTTTTTTCCTTTTTAAAACTTATGTTACTGGCACACAACTATTTATGACTTTAGATTAAGTTAGCTTGAAATTAGGGGCAGCTTACGTATAACATATCCTTCATTGTTTTCTAAAGTAAAATAAAGATTAAGAATGGGACACAATTGTTGGTCAAACATATTATTAAAATTATATATATATATAATTTCTTTTAAATTTACGTCCTCCAACGTTAAGTCACATCGGACGATGAATGAAAGGGCTGAAATGATGCTCAAATGATCCCGGGGTCCATAGAGCTTAGAGTTACCCGACATTCGTCTTTCAGGATAAGAGAAACCTCGGAAAAAGCCTTATCCAGGTAACTCACCCTGACCAAGATTCTAACTCGGGACCTCTTGAACATGAGGCAGACGTGGTACCACCACGCTACCTAAACGAGCCAAAAATTATATTTTTCAGTTATATATAAAATTATATAATTGAAAGGGCAAGGACTTTGGGCATTAATATCATTCATTGATACTTAACGTAAGTAATTGAAGTACGTGCAGATATCTAAGATAAAATAATTGGATTGAGAGTTCTGAAGAAATATAAAATAGCTCAGGTTAGTTTCAAAGAGGTACTTATAACTGCAATAGCCGATGCACGAGAAGTTAAACTTTCTTCCTATGCGTTTTGCTCTTCAGAACATTTTATTGCGTAAGTGTGTTTAAGATCTGGACCTACGTGTCACATACCAAAGAGAAGGCTAAGCAATAGGCGTTAGAAGTACTACTACATTCATATGTTTAGATATAGATTCAATAATAAACACGGAAACGAAGTTTGTAAGAAAATACGCATGGTAATAAAGCCACTTTCTCTGCAAACAAAACACTGAAACAACAAATTTTGTGCCATAATATTCAAGTTTACGTTTGATAACTGCCATTCTTTAGCGCAAAAACTCCTCATAGTACACCTTATCATGCACAAATGAGCACAAACTTACACATAAAATGGTGGTAAGGTTGTACACACTCGCACATACATACACACCTATAAATTAAATATTACACATTATATACTTCCTCATGCAAACTAGGAATGTTAAGTAAACACTTCCTTCAAGTTTAATTGGTTTATATAAAGCCAGTATTTACGATATTATACTTAAATTTCACCATAAACACTTATTAAACCCCATGTTTGACTCAACTAGTTTGTGAGTAGAGAAATTGACTCTATCGTTGAGTTCAGTTTCCCTGAGATGCATTTCAACACTTGATCAGAAGCACTTCCTGACGACGGCTTTAATTACACAGAGCAAAACTTGCATTCAGTCTGATTTTTCATGGCTTCTACTCCACTCTGAGTAGCTTTTTCTCATTAGAATGCGACAATAGTAATGCACATTTTAAACATCTTAGGCTGGATATAAATATATAATTCATGATGTTTGTCCACTTATGGCTACACTACAAAGCAGTAGCAAATAGGATACAAGAGGTGCTTGTAGCATTTTCTTTAGGAAAAGCCTGCATTAGGTAAATAATTCTTCTAATTTATTTGAAACTATTACTCTGTGGAAACTGCACCGGTGATGCCAATATTCTATAATAGAACAGAGAAGATGTCTACGTACATATGATTATTCAGAGAAAAATGTAAAGTAAATACCTGCTTTAACATAATGTGACACAATAATTCTTTGACTTAGGTATTCATTCCTCTAAGCATTAATTTATAAATATATCACATTTTTATAACATGAAATTAAACACTCAGTACTATAAACTAAACTTTTATCAGAATAACATAAGATTACTATAACATTTTAGTCTAACCCGATAATTTGAACACCAAATATACATGAAAGTATAGGATTAAAATATAAGTATCCCATTTTAGTGACATAAACACATAGGGCATGGACCATCTCCATGCAAAACATTTTACTTCTCAGTATATCTGATTAATAACATTAAATAATCACAAAGAATGTGGATACAGACAGTCATTACACACATATACTTACATACAATTAAACATCAACTAAAATAGACAAGATAATACAATCCCAAACACTGCTTGAACCCCATAGTCTTGAGGATTATACTTTACCGTTAAATCGCATAGAAGTTTCTACATTAAACTGAATGGTAATTCATATCTTATTTCTGAATGAAAGACAAAATATCGATATATGAATTATGGTAGAAATTTACTAGCTGACCCTTTATGGTATATCAGAGAGAACTCTAAACATTATGCCTATTTTATTTTACTAAAAGAGTGTATCTCAGTTGCATTTGGAAACACTGGCATTTTACAATTAATATGCTGGTTTGTGGGAAGTTTAACACAGCAACATGTATTTATATATGCATACTTTTGAGCATTGCTTATATTTATTTAGTCCAAAGCTCCTGATATCTATCATCAGCCACAACAATAACAACACATAGCAGCAATATATGTCAATAATTGTCTTCTGCAGTTTTGCTAAGCTACTTAGCTGTTAAAAAGTTTCCAGGCAGCACCACGTGGAGGTGAGCTCCCTTGTATTTTCAAATAACAGGTTTTTTGAGAGTGAAAAGATAAGCTAAATACTGAATTGAACATGCCAGAATTGTCCATTTTGGAGAATTACATGGATTTCTCTTCACTGTAAAACATGTTGAGAAAGGCGTTTTTGTAACAAACAAGTCACAAAAATGAAGCGGAATACTCATAAATAAACTATTCTGTTAATTACTGTGGAGTCATTGTACCACAGAGTGTTACAGATTGGAGGAGCTATGTTTAAAAAGGTTGAGCCTAATGTTCAGAGATCCAGCAACGATAGAGTTCCCAAATAACCCAGTACTGCTGAAAATATTTGCCACTATTGCCTGGTTAACAAATCAAATGTGGCATTCATTTCCTTTCTTCTGTATTTAATCAAGAAGTGATTTATAGCTGCGTGCATGCTCTTTAAAGAATAAACCTTTCAAATCACCATAAACTCTGTGTCTACGAGTACGTGAGTCACTCGTCAGATTCAAGCGTGGCATTGTGAAATTTGTTCCGACTGATGTCCAGAATTACTGGCAATGAAGAAAGATGGTTTTAGTTTTGTTTCTGAAGGAAGCGTGAATGACATCTTTATTAATTCAGGCTATAGAAATCCTTTGTATTACAGTTAGAAGATGATTTCTTCTTTTCATTACTATCCCATTTTTGAATAAAATTTACTCTATCTATGAGCACAGAAACCAGACATGTGTGGCGTCCTGTGTCATGGCTGATTTTTATTTCATTCTTTGTAACTTGTAACTTTTGATTACTTAATGCAATGGTAAACTTCATCCTTCTAGCATAACTAAATTATGCTGTATTAAAAGTGAATATGACACCATGATATAATAACCAACTGCACGACAGTCCATATAGGGCCAAGGCCTGCGAACCCGACTGCCAGCCTCACGTCCACGTACATAAGGGAGAGGTGGACGACTATCCAGCCGATACGGGTAGATGTGGTCAGTATCTCGGCACCCACCGCCGGAGAGTTGGCTTTCTTGACCAGCACCATTTACCTATCGTAAGCTCCTCAACTTCCTCACGATGATGAGTGGGCACCGCTCTTATACCCTGGACTTAAAATTCACACCCTCAGGGGCTATACTTCGGGGCAGGGAACGAAAACATGATGCCCTAGCCCATTACGGCACGGCGCAGGACGATACCATAACATGCTACACATGTATATTGAAATAGCCTTTCAACTATGATCATAACATACTGAAGTTAGTGCTCTAGTAACTCTCTGCATGTGATTTCAGAATTATTTAGTACTGCAATTATCTTCGGCCTATGTCATGTGCCGATATTTATTGTAACTACGTCCTTTCTGAGACTATGTCCTTAGTATATAGTATCGCTGTATTCTTGCAATCTGGACTAAATATGAGTTATTTAGTTTTGCAGCAAACCTAGATATGGAACCAAATGTTGGGTGCCCCGAGTTGCAATATTCGGTTATTTCAGAAGACATGTACTATAGCAACTTTTCAACGGATCCTTGTGGTAGTATATAAATCTGAGTAGATAGTTGGGATAAAATGCTCAGTATCTTATTAACCTCCTAGCTGGGACTACTGCTTAGATATTAGTTATGAGTTACCTTAGAAGGTTCCAGTCCTGAAACCGGATGCCAAGAATACAGTTCTTTTGGTAATTTTTTTATTTGGAATCAACTGACTGTTCAGTGCGAGGAAATATGGTTGAACTATTACTAGTGTTACAGTCAAGTTAGATATAAGAATGATACCGAAGTTCTAGCTAAAAGAAACTTTTGAAGATTAACTATTGGCTTGATGTATATACTTACACTAATATTCACTCAGGAATCACATACGTTTGTACTGTTGTAATATACTGTCAAACTTTAAACAAATGCATTTACACATGTTTAGAGAAAACTCTTATTAGCAGTCATTTTAATGATAAACGAGTCTAAGTACCAAATAGGAATGAAATAAACTTGAATACGGTACCCTGTATTTCTTCTATGCCTGGAAATAATACTGGATATTATCCTCCAAGTGACCATTCGAAAGGTAAGATTTAATACGGACGTTGGGTAGGCGAATCTGTTATGCGAAGCAATATAGCAATTCAACAGCATATAGCAACATATAGCAATTCCCATTATTTTTATCTGCCTGTTCTATCGAGAGGTTTGTAGGTGGTCAGTGATCACATGCCTTTAATTATAGTGTAATTAACTAATTTCCCCTTGCAAATTTTACAAGAGATAATATTCCAAAAAATATAAGGTAAAGTAAAATTTAAGTATTTCTGAAACTATTTTAAGCATTGGTACCTATGATGGTTCAAGCAGGTTACTGTCTGGTCCTTCATAAGCTCTGGTGTGAATCGCCATTGCTTCGGAAAGTGTATCCAGTCAGGGCCATCTTTGCAGAACCTTTTGCATGTATATATCAGGCCATAAATCAGCTTAAGTAGCAGGGGCTTTGAAAAAATCGTAATTTTCTATTTAAACTAGAATGCCCATATAGCTTTACACCTTAGCGCAACATTTTGGGGATGAACTGTAAAGGCAAGGGTAACACGAGGAAAGTTTTCTCAAAAGAGCAGCTGTAATTGTTTGGGTTCCAGTAGCATAAGTCTCGACAACTTAGACTGGATACCTCCTGGGTTTTATCAGAGCCCCTGCTTCTGTAGGGCAGATTACTGAATTGTATGTATGTGCAAGACGCTGTAAGCCACGTTACTATAGAGCACCTATTCCGTCTTTCCATCAATTCACCATGAATTGATTTATAAAAATACTGCAATATGACCTATGAATTACATTATATTTTAAATAATATTCTAACTTTCATGAGCTTATTCACCGGAACCATTTCCACTTCACTTACAGAATTCCTCGACCTTCAGTTAATATCAATGTACGCATTTTAAACCAATCTTAAACAATAATCCATTTCGAAGCAGTCTTTAATTTCCACATCTTATTTACGTAGTTATTTATCATAATTTATTATTGATACACAATAGACTTGTCAGTACATCTTTTAAATACACGCTCAATTTCAATTATGCCCTTCACCACGCTGTCCGCTAACACTAATGCACCAGGATATATTTTGGTTTTCAAAAATATTATTCATGTACATTATGTTATTCCTTGTTCTGTAGTTATACAGCGCTATGCGCCAATGCAGATGTTTTCAGTTCATGGAAAAAAATACAACAAAAAAGAATTTTTATCGGCCGACATAACCTTTAGAGCGATTTACATGCAATCCTTTAATGAAGGAACAGAGGGATTAGAAGAGTTTCTTCCGACAATGTCCACTATAGGACTAAGAACCTTTGGACGTTGGCGAAGCATAGGTAGGCCCCGCAGAGAAGGGCCCGAAATGCGCCCAGGACGTAACCAGTAGCAGCAGAAGCAACAGGAGTGATGTAAAACTGCAGACCGATGCACTATCGGAGCCCAATAGGTCTTCCAATCCATTCTCAGCTGGGTTACCACCTCGGTATTTCAGATCTGGAAATAGAGTAAATCGTGTTACACGAACCGCAATCCAAAGTGTACACATTATTCACAAAACATTCAAAATTAATCCAGGCTCAAATTTTGTGGATCAGAATATTAGCTTCTAACACCTGGACAGTTGGAGTGAAGCAGATATTACCTGAAACTCTCATATGTTTACTATAAGAAGTCAAGAACATTAATAAGAATGAATTGAAGTTAGAACTACTCTCTTGAGAACTGCTTACTTACAACTAATATTATGTTTTCAGTTAAAGGAAGCACACCCTACAGTGTTACAGCTTTATCCTCCGTAGTACATCAGTGATCCTACGCGAGCAGCAATGTAAATTGTTTATGAAGTAACTAAAGCTGAGAAGGAATATATTAGAGCTCCTGATAATAGAAAGCAACAGATAATTTTCTTAACGAAGTACCAGAAACAGAAGCCAATTTCTTTGAAAGCAAGTAAGTGATATACATGGTGTACAACAGCGATGTACACTATGCAAAGGAGGGGAAGGAGGATTTTCTTCCACCTACTGTACACTAAACTATGATCTACTCATCTAGCTCAAATTATCTGATCTGATGCTTGGTTACATGAAGAGGAAATACTTCAGCAAAAATACAAGGAAGTGGAGTGGAACCTGTTGACCTCCTTGGCATAAGAAACAAGGATGGACATGGTCAATGTATAAAGAATTGTGTTCTCCACATTCCGTTGTGAGAAGTACGTAACAGTGTCAATTTGCAACTATTTTGGAAATTAAAAGCTGACATGCTTTCTATGGAAATCGTGAAAATGGCAAGAATTGGGCACAACTTTAATGAAATTTTAGGTAGTATGAGGATAGCCTGAACATCTAGCGATAGAGCTAATGATTTTTTGAAACAAGTTACAATATGTGAGAACAAGTGAAGTTTATCCAAGATCTACAAATAGTAATACTCGGATATCTTGCACCTAAAGGAACGAGCTTCAGTGCAAAAAACGTGCAACTGTGTAGTTAAATAAAAATCTATCTTAAGCAATTTAGTCCCACAGAAATAAGTTCTACAGCTTTGTCATATGAATGATTATCTTTGCCCCTATGAAAATTCAGCTGATTATCTGGAAAACATTTGTGCAACAACAGGACAGTTTTCACTGCAATTCAAGGTTTCATATAGTTCTGCTCTTAGCTGGCCTAAATTTGGCAGTTTATTCCTCCAAAATACAATGAAATAAAACATCGACTCTAATTACTTGCAGAAAGTATTCGACGTGTCAAAACTGTCAGTCTAGCAACCCAACCAATCCGATTAATTGTGCAGTCCTAGTTCGTTACACAACCAAATCGACAGTTCGATAAGTCATTCAGATGAAATAGCAGACCCACCCGACCAGTCCTTCAGTATGCAGTTTCTGCTTCTGATTTTTAAATAGTTAATATTTGTAGATTATTAGAATTATGAACGAGCAAATATATAATAGGAAACTCAGTTTTCGCTACAGGCGCTGCTGCTTTTGCACGGTTTAGCTCTCTGTTACTTAGGGTACTATCTTATAAGGGTTTTAGAAGTGAAATTATTCAACATTTCAGTAATTATTCTTTGCTAAAATATGATATTTAACCCTGAGTAAGCCGATTTAGCTACGCTTATGTGAGTACTGCCCAATTTGAAACAGCATTTTTGCAAAATTAAACAAGAAAGTTAGCTTAATTGTTGTAAAATTAAAATGAGGCAGGTAGAAAGATATTTTATTTATCCATTAAAAACCTGAAAGTTTTAGAGTAGTTGCAAACAGGTTGGTCAAGTATGCACTATAAAGTAAGGTGCAACTTTAAACATTAAGTGAAAACAAATTTTAACTATATACAATTTTAAATAAACATTCAAAATACTCTTGCTGCCAAATGGTCACTCTCTTACAAACATACTTTAATTCATTTGCTACATTTTTTTGTCTCCTATTTGTTTGTTTTCGGGTAAATTGGTGAGTAACTTTAAGCCTACGAGTGGTTGATTTGTCATTTATGGACAAACTGAATATGATAATACATTCTTTACCATTTCTTCTTCTATAATTCAGTCATTGCTCACCGGAACTAAAATCAGTGATAGGTATTCTAAAGAAAAACTCAATTAAGCTTACAAAATAGACATTTTACCCAGCCAAAATATTTAAATACTTAAAATAGTCCTTAAATATATTTATATGTCCAATTTTAAAAGTGCCGAGCAATTTATCCCTTTGAACTACAAATACGTTTTCATTTGTGGCCAGGCTCCCATAAGCAAATAGGATAGCTAATATAGATTCAAAGTAAGAGGAATAAAAGAATAATTTTGTTTCAAAGTTCAACATGCTGCTCACTATTTCTAACTGTTAACCAAACACAATTGATTTATTAGTTAGCTAGGTAGAATGTTCATGAAACATTATTTGTAAAAGGCTTATACAGAATGTTTCAAAACAACACCGAACAAACATATAGAAGTAGCTGCTGAGATTCTATTTGACACATATAGCTAGTTTTTACCGCCAATAGAGCCGCATAAAAATATTGCTCCAGAATGAGTGTGAATTAGGGAGTGATGGGAACAACGACGCTTGCCTCTCGCTGTCGAAGTTCGCAGGCATGGGTCACACGCCGTGTCGCGTGCTGTAGTTGTTTGTAAACATACCGACATACTCCAAGGTAGCTTACTACTTTTAATAATGTCTTTGGCTTATGAAACCGCAATAAAGAAGCTATTGGTTAAGTATTGTTTATGTGTGTTTAAGGTGTTCCAAAATTCCTTATAGCAGTCCATGACGGCAAATAAGCTGTTGGACGTATGCAACTTATACCTTTTAGAGCGAAGTTAATGTTAGTGAAATTGAGGATGGATGCCTTAACTGATAAAATGAACACAGCACAATATTAAAGAATTGTAGATAGGTAAATGTAACCAAAACTAAATGACTAATCCAATGAGACAAACATTTTATTTCACTGTATTTAATAATACTAAATTTAATAATACTAAATAAAGCATTTGTAGCTGAAAATGAAGGTGTTGATTTTACAGTAACTGGTTTAAAGCACTGTACAATTAAGATCAAAGCAAACTGAGCAACCTTGGAACTGTTCGAGTCATTATCCTTTTTCACAAGTAACTGGCCTTTGCTCCATTACCTGAAAGCGAGGTTAAGGTCACTGATAAAGAGCATAAAGAAATTCATGGCCGGTGCGTCCCAATAACAACTTTTGAGGTTCGCACACCAGTGATTCCTGCCCTGCCTAATCAACAAATCATATAGTATTTAATGCTGTATAAAATTATGCCTAACAGAATTTCGAATCTGCGACACCAAAATGCGGACTAGTTAAGTTATAAACTACGCAACATCTATAATCCTTTGGTGTCGTTTTGAAACAACCTCTATACGAACCTATTTCAATTTTTAAATTTAAGATTTGTTCGATTTTAGTCCTCTATAAGGATATGTCTGGAGTCCAATTTATTAACATTGAGATGAAGCTTGCTAGCAGAGAACTATTCACCCAAATCCTCCCGTAAATTGTTACCATTTAGTCCCACGATTGTTCTAGCGATCATCTCGGAAATATCGTAAGCTAGGCTTGAAGATAAATCAAATAAAAAAAAATAAAACATAAAACAAATAAGAAAATCTAGAACAAAATCTTGAGGTACAACAATGTCAACCCAGACTGTAGGTAAGTTTTAGTAACTTCTCAATTTCCGGATGTATAAGAAATTTCAACATCTTTTCTACGCCCGCGTAAGTAACATCAGTCATTTTGATATAACTCCTCGAGCTCAACATGTTTCACGTTTTTCAAATAGTTGTAAAGTATTTAAATAAAGCTACCTGACTCATGGTATTTTCCGGAGTTTTGTCATTCCAGACAAAAATATTTTGTTCAAAATGTATTTTAAAACTTACAAGTTCTTATTTTTTATTGATTTCATGTTATTCCAGACATCTGACGAATGCTGGGTAGGTTAATTACATTTCCGAATTTCCTAAAACTTCCATTTCGTCTTCATTTCACATCATTTCTCATATGGCGGCCTCTTTTCAGGGTAGAACTGTCACCAGGTGCCTCGGCGGTGCATGGCCGGATGATATGCTCTGAGTGAACCACTTCCTCCTCCGGTAGGACGCTTGCCGGTCTCCTAACTGGCTGCTAGGACCACTTCCGAACTACAGTAGGGGGCAATGTCCGTTGTCCTGGCCTACCGAGGGAGGTTTCCATTTAAGTAAAATGTAGGGACTCCGCCCTCTGTACTGTTGGCCGCAGCATGTCTCCTCTCGCCTCATCCTTCATTTCGGAGATGTCCTATTTGGGGGCTAGGTACAATAGATCAAGACTGGTTGCAGTGCCGAATCCCCTCCGTAGTAATCCTAATCCTAGTCCTCATTCTACAGATACCTTGATGAACACAGCTAATGCTACAAAGTTCGATATTTGGTTTTAGTATTTATACTGGACATTACATTTATTAGAGCCACTTTAAAAAAATGGTGTATTCTTTAGAGACTTTGTCGTTTTTGTCCCTCAGAAATGTTAATCGCCTCTGCAGTGCTATACCTATTACCAAATGTGGTAATTAAGGCAACATAGAATTGCCTTAAACCATTTTGGTGCTTATT